>JASWJB010000130.1:0-109170 GCA_032433595.1 Conoideocrella luteorostrata
CACACACACACACACATACCTACTTTCTCACGCACACTCTCTGCCTGCTGCGGCGCACAAATAGATCCGTGATTGGGCGAAGAGGCATTCCCAGCACCTGCCCTTTGCCTTGCCGCCCAAAGCTGCCCTCTGCCTTGCTGCCCAAAGCTGCCCTTTGCTTCGCTGTCCAAAGCCGCCCAATTACCAGTACCACGTTATAAATTTTTATATCTGAAAGACCTCAGCATTTGCTTCGCAAGGCAAACAACGCTCAATAAAAGGCCGATTACGTATAGATCCAGCACCGCTGCGACTTTTCCCCAAATGCCTATACGTCGGCAAATCGCACCAAGCCATCCCCGCAAACTTACTATAAAGCTAGGTGAAGCGTACAAGGAGCTGAACAATGATCAAGTCATAGAGTATGTGAAGGAACATGTGCGTTGCTTCTATAACAATTCTGGGTATTTTAAAGTATACTGCTAACGCAACAGGTAGCTCTCGGAACCTGGACCTGCCACTTTCGAAGAAGCCACAGGAAAGGACAAGGACCTCCCGCTGGTTACCCCGTGTATTGTCTACTTGATGATTGGCAGCTTTGACTGCCCCGTCATGCAAGAAGATGGAACAGTCCAATGGACAACGATCAGTAATGCAGGTTATGGGTATGAAGTGGTGGACGAGAGTCAAATCACGCTGCGTGGGAAAACAGTTGTAGTTATTGTACAAACAGGCCAAGCAGCCTAGATTGGTAGATCGGGCGGTTTGTCAACTCCATCACGCTGTTTCCTCCTTGTCGTTCCTCTGCTGCTTCACGTTGTTTCTCGGCCGCTTCGCATCGTCGCCTCTCTTCGTGTCGTCGCTGCTCTTATTCGCGTCGTCGCTGCTCTTCTTCACGTCGTCGCCTCTCTTCTTCGCGTCGTTGTCGCTCTTCTTCACGTTGTTTCTCCGCGAATTCGGCTCGAGACTGCGCTGCCTCGTACAGGCGGCGCAGTCCTTCGACATCTTCGCTCATGGCTGGGGCGTACAAAGGCTTGTCCAAGGCTGGCGAGAGGGCTGCCGCTGGGCGGTTATGCTTGAGAGTAAAGTCGTTAATCCATCAGAGTCCTGCGGCGAGTTTTGTGCCTTGTCCGTCTCTCGGGATCGATTGGCCTTGTGTAGCCATTATCGCACAGATTTCACGCCGCGTCGAACCTGAGAGTCGCTTCAGTGGCGATTTGTTTGCGCCGAACTATGGAGTACCGGGGGCTTCCATAGCACTCCCCCGGCTGGTGGCTGGTGTGTCACACAAAAAATGGCGTAGCCAGAGGCTACTTTTCATGGTTATGATCCTTAAATAGGCTCATACTCCCCGATGGCATAGTGGCTTTTTTCACTGCAATTTCAACCCCCTCGAAGACTACTTACCCGAACAATCTTCGGGTCAACAACCCCTCACCGAGCAGCCTTATCTACGTAAAGTGTGCTCCGTACGGAGCACACTTTTCCACCAGGTGCGACTGTACGGAGTAACATTAAGGGACCCTTGACCATGAGCGTAGCTTACCAATGAAATACGACAATCTGCTAGTAAGCAAACCGGGCGTCCTACTCAGCCAGCCACCTCACCTCGCAGGCGTTTGCGGGCTAGCTTCGTCACACAAGGCAGCGAACCAGGTAAGGGCTTGTGCTCACGTATGGAGCAGTCTAAACAATCCTCATCACACAAGGCAGCGAACCAGGTGAGGGCGTGTGCTAACGTATGGAGTAGTCTAACCCATCTTTAGCCGCCTTCAGCGCCACCGTACCACACCGCCGCCACCACCACCGTGGCAAGATGCCGCGTGGCGTGCAAACTTTATGCGGTCGTCGCAAAAGCTGCCGATAACTGCGCAGCGTAGCCTGCTTGCACCGAGTAAAATTTGTTCCAGCATTCCGCCGGTTTCGGATCGCAACCTGGAGTACGGCGTAGTAGGGTCTGGTCTGGAGCTCCCAGCTGCGTTAGCAAGCAAACATTCATTGACATGTCAAGCGGGGGACAGTTTAACGCAGACAAGAGCACCATCAGGCTTCGTATCTATTCAAATGGAACTTATCGGGGATCCAAGATTATGAGTTCTTGTCCAGGGTAACATGGCCTAGCCAATTTCGGTCCCTCCGACAACTTCGTGATTGTAAGTCGATCTGACGAGCTCCCTAAACAGGCTCCAATCTCGGAAGACGTACAGGCATCCGATATCGCAGGTCAATCTGACAAGCTCGCTAAAAAGGCTCAAATCTCGGAAGGGGTACACACATAAAATACCGCAAGTCGATCTGACGAAGACGTTAAAATGGCTCAAATCTCGGAAAATGTACAGGTTGCAAGGAGCTCGTTGAACGGGTTAATTCTGGGAAGAAGTACGGGCTGCAGGAGGCATTCAATATCGCAAGTCAATCTGACGAGCTCGCTGAAAATGTTGACATCTTGGAACGTACAGGCGCGATAATCGGATTGTCGGCCGTTATCTAATTTACTTAGTTAATGGGCTCGTTGAAACGTCTAAATCTCGGAAGACGTATACTGCAAGAAGCATTAGACATTGCAAGTTAATCTGGCCAAGATGGTAAAGGAGCACTAGACATCGCAAGTTAGTCTAATAAGCTTGTTTAAATGTTCAAATCTCGGAAGACATACAGGCGTTTTCGAAGCAGCAGATATCGCAACAAGCATCTGATATGCAGCCAACCTGACGAGCTCGACGAAAAAGTTCAAATCTCAGAAGACGTACAGGCGTTTTCGAAGCATTAGACATGCAGTCAATCTGACGAGCTCGTCCAAAGGCTCAAATCTTGAAGATGTACAGTCGTTTTCGAAGCGTTAGATATCGCAAGAAGCATCAGACATATAGCTAACCCAATAAAGCTTAGGCCTCTCAGCACTTCCATCAACGGCAACTCATTCGTCCCAGCACTCTCTCTTTCCTTCCTCTCTCTTTCTGTGGGTTGCACAGGGGTTGTGCAATGCAGGTGATCTAGATGAAATGCATCAAAATACAATATATTCAATAATCTCTGTCTATCTAAGAGAGGAAAAGCAAGTCAGGATACGAGGCTCAAAATGCTCGTATAAATAGGGTGGCCGAAAGGTGACCACGTGACTCGCTCCGTGCTCTTATTGTGTGCTTGGCGGCAGGATTCCAACACTTTCCTTTAATCTCGTTGCTCTCGGGGAGAGTATTTTGTCAGCTTGTCGACCCGCCGCTAGGACTCGCTGCTCCAATTTATGCACATTATCTGATAATTGGTCCACTTCAAACTCGAGCGATGCTTGGATTTTGCGTATCCTGTCCTGTGTTTGTGATTAAACCTTGGAAAAGGGAAGCATCACTTCGGCGAGGTAAGTCCGTATTTTACCTTCTTCCGGTTTAAGGAGGTAAAAGACGGGTAGTTCGATTTGAGATATGTCCGTGAATACGGGGGGTATGTCAGGAGAGGTGCCAGAAAAGTTACCACAGGGGTTAACTGTACAAAAACAAACATGTCCCAGGCAGGGTTTTATCAGCCCTGGCCTAGTCCGCCTTCACCTGCAACAGCACTTGGAGAGGGCGCGGGCAACACACCTGGATGCGGGGACATCTTGCAAGGCGCTCAGTACCACCCAGGGGAGTAACGCTCCTCTGGTTCCGATAATAAGGGCATGGTAAAAATCTGAGCGATAGAGACAATCCGCAGCCGAGTTGGCTGCTCTGGCAAAGCCTACCAGAGATGCTTCGCTCGCAAAGGCGTAGGTTGCGCCGAGATACACTAAGAAGAACACTGTTCTCTTTTCTCAGCGCAGTCTAAGGTACGGGCTACGCCCACCCGAGAGGGTGATGTCGTCTACTGGTGGTGCGCACCAAGAAGTGGCATGCGCCTGGCGGAAGAGGAGTCCGGGACTCCTCGCCTGCTAGGAGGGGGGGGGGGTTTTAGCGTATGGCTTGCCATGCCTGTTTTTCTTTTTGTAAGCTAATATCATAGCAGGGTTAGTCCAGGAAATTCTCACGACAGATACGCCGGGTGGGTGGCTTACCTTTGTATCCTGCCCCCCAATGCGACCAACTTTTCATCAAGTTCGATGTTCCGTGGGTTCGGCATAAGAACAGCCGTGCTAGGCGGTGACTCGTCATCGTCCCTGCTGAACCAGTCGGAAAAGTCGGACCGCTGCGCGAATTGTTTTAGTATCTGGTCTTGGATCGCCCGTGCCATTTGCCTTTGTTAGACCAAACGCCGATTTTTTAATTGTCGCCCCCATGCCCGTAGCTCAACGAAAAAGTCTCTACTCTCGGAAGACATACAGGCATCATTACAACTAAAGTGCAGGTTCGCAGCAAATGTGCGTCCATGACGTGGCGCCTCTCTCTTTTGGAGGACAATTTTCAGGAGCGCTGGGCTAGCCGCCGGTTGACCCAACCCATCTACACTCAGGCACTGGGGGATCGATTAGCACGGCGCTTGGTCTATTTCAAGCTAGCTGGCTGTACTGATTGCTGCTATTGGTCGGGAGCTTTCCAAATTGCAGTGAAGGTCGGTCGGTCTCTTGGTGGGCAAACAACCCTTGGGAGGAGTTGAAATTGCAGTGAAAACGATGTGAGACCATAAATGTGGCGCAGGGAGCGCGGGAGTGGGTGCTCGCTAGGCTGTCGAAAGCGATAGCCAATTTGCAGCGATTGACTTTACCCCGTGGTAAGTTAATGTAAAAATAATAGATACGGTTCTCGTGGCTACGAGTTAGGAGGATGGTTAAGAGAGGAGAAAGTCAGGACAGGAAAAAAGTCAGCAGTAGTGCGGGCAATACAAATGTTGATTACCGCAGCAGCAGCAGTGTACCACAGGCAATGCGAGCAGTAGAATTTCGAACAGTAGAATTGCACCAGCACCAGTAGTGCAGGTAATACAACGTTTGTTACTCGGTACTGCTCACTTCGCTCCCGGGGCTCTGCCGGCGGCCGCCAGCGGCGGCTCTCAGCCGTGTAGATTGTGTCTCATCAGTCGAATTATCAGCATGAAAGACCGCAAGTCAATCTGACGAAGACTTTGTAAAAGGCTCAAGCCCCAGAAGACGTACAGGCTGCAAGGAGATCGTTGAGAGGTTTTGATCGCGGAAGACGTACGGGCTGCTAGAGGTATTCGATATCGCAAGTTCATCTGACGAGCTCGCTGAAAAGGTTTAAATCTCGGCATGTGCAGGCGCTTCAAGAGGTATCTGGCATAGCAAGTTAGCTAACGAGATTCTTAAAAAAGATTAATTCTCGGAAGACGTACAAGCGCTATCAAAGCTTCAGACATGGTAGGCCGATCTGACGAGCCAGGTTGAATATGTAGGTTGCACAGGGTTGTGCAATGATCTAGATCATTGGCTTCAAAGGTAATATATTAATAATTGTCTGTGTCTATCTAAGAAGAAGAAAAGAAGTCATAGTGGAAGGCACGATATCGCCGTATAAATATCGTGGCTTGAAGGTGACCACGTGACGGGCTTGTAAGCTTCCTGTTGTGCTTGGCGGCATTCCAACAGAAAAAGCTTAAATCTCGGGAGACGTACAAGCATTAAATTTCGCAAGTCGATCTAACGAGGTCGCTGAAAAGGTTCAAATCTCGGAAGGCTTACAGGCATCTGATATTGCAGATCAATCTGTCGAGCTCGTTCAAAGGTTCAATTCTCGGAAGACGTATAGGCGCTATCGAAGCATCAGACGTCGCAAGCCAATCGAACAAGCTCGTTGAAAAGTTCAAATGTCGGAAGACGTACAGGCGCAGATTGCTGGTTAACCTGACGAGCCCGTTGAAAGGCTCAAGTGTCGGATGATGTACAGGCGCTGCAAGAAGCATCGGATATCGCGGGCTATTAGTCTGACGAGCTCGTTGAAAAGGCTTAAATTTCGGAAGACGTACAGGCATCTGATGTCGCAGGACAATCTGACAAGCTCGTTGAAAGGTTCAAGTGTCGGAAGGCGTACAGGCTTCAAGAGGCATTAGATACTGCGAGTTGCAAGTCAATTGACGAACTCGTTGAAAGGTTCAAATCCCGGAAGACCTACATTGCACAAAGCGTCAGATATCTAAAGTCAGTTGACGGGCTTGTTCAAAGGTTCAGGCGCTGCAAGAAACATCAGATCGCAGCTCAATCTGGCGAGCTCGTTGAAAAGTTTCGAATCTCGGAAGAGATACAGGTGTGCAAGTAACACATATCTCAAAGAGCTGGTGGAGACGGTTCAAATATCGGAAGACGTACACGCGCTTTCGAAGCATCAGACATGGCAGCATCGGACAACGCAAGTCACTTAACGAGCTCGTTGAAAAGGCTCAAATATCAGAAGACGTACAGGCATCTGATATCGCAGGTCAATCTGACGAGCTCGTTGAAAGGTTCAAGCGCTGCAAGAAGTATTAGATTGCAGGCCAATCTGACGAACTCGTTGAAGAGGTTCATTTCTCGGAAGACGTATAGGCGCTATCGAAGCATCAGACATCGTAGGTCGCAGACGAGCCCGTTGAAAAGGCTTAAATCTCGGGAGACGTACAAGTATTACATTTCGCAAGTCGATCTAACGAGGTCGTTGAAGAGGCTCAAATCTCGGAAGCCGTATAGGTATATGATATCGTAGGTCAATCTGAGGAGCTCGTTGAAACGTTCGAATATTAGACAACCTACAGGCTCCAAGAAGCATGAAGCAATGCAAATCAGGAAGACGGTTACAACAGGATCGGTCGGCAGAGGGGAAAAGTTAGCACTGGGGAGAGTGAAGAGTTAGCTGATGATGATGATGATGCCGCGCTGATGATGATGCTGCTGCTGCTTCTGATGACGAGGAGCGGTTGACAGAGGAGAAAAGTCGGCACTAGAGAGAGGGGAAAAGTCAGCACTCGGGAGAGGGAAAAAGTCAGCACTGGGTAGGGAGGAAAAGTTCACACTGAGGAGAGGGAAAAGTCAGCTGCTGCTGATGATGCTGATGATGATGCCGCTGCTGCAGCTGCCCACGCAAGAACAGCAGCGCCCAAGGTGCAATAAAGCAAGGCTTGCTTGGTCGGGGGATACGGGGCTGGCAAGTAAAACAAGAGTAACACGACAACACAGCACAACAACAACACAGCACATAAGATGCAGAAAAACGCAGCGCACAAGGTGCAAAACAAATCGGGGCCCAGAACGTCACATTCAGCGCGCAAAATGCAATAAAACCCGCGCAGTCAGGAATCGCTGGCAGCTACTTGCTAATGAGCGCAATATCACAGCACAACAGCAATACCACGAGACAAGATGAGACCTGGTGCAAAATATGCATGCAAGCCTAACGTATATAATTAAATTAAAAGCAGGGTGCAAAAAAAAAAAACATCTGGCGCGTAATCCGCCAAAAATCATGTCATACTCGGTCGGCCCAGCCAGCGGAACTGTAGAAAGCACAGAGCTTTGGGTAACGAGGGTATCGATACCGAAAGGTGAATCAAAACAGTGTGCAAGAACAATTCAATTCATTCGTAAATATCTAAGAAGAAGAAGAAGAACAAGAAGAGGTATGTAGCCAAGCGCGCCGCACATAAGAGAGGTGGTCTAGGGTGACCACGTGACCTTTGCTCGTACGCTTGACGAGGTATTCCAAGAGGAACCCAACAGCAACTGGGCCACCAGCGTACCAACCTGCACGAAACTTGGCGCAAAAGACTCTCAAAAACGCAGAAATTACGATGTAGCAGAAATAAAGGCGCTCCCGGCTGGCCTGGCAGCTTTGCGGCGGGTAGCGTACAACACGTTCGTGGGATGGGTGATTTTTCGCTCGAGTTGTAAGCGGAAAAGGGAGGAGACTCTAAGCCGTTTCCCGAGGAGAACACTAGTCCTTATGGTCTATCTCTTTCTCTCTTGAGAAAAACAAGACCTAAGGGACATTAGTATCCTCCTCGCAAGACGTACAGCGCAGTGAGAAGCACTAGGTGTTGTAAGATAGTTGATGGGCTCGTTGAAAAGTTTTTATGTTGGAAGATATATAAGCGCTGTAGGAAGCATTCCATCGTAGGATTAATTGAACGAGCTCGTTGAAAAGGCTCAAATATCGCAGGACGTACAATGCACAAAGTATCAGATAATAAAAGTCAGTTAACAAGCTCGTTAAAGGGTTAAAATTTGGGACGAAGTACAGGCTGCAAGAAGCATCGGGTATTGCAAGTAAGTTAACGAGCTCGTTGAAAGGCTGAAATGTTGGATAATGTACAGGCGCTGCAGGAGGCATCTGGTATCGCAAGTTAATCTAATGGAAGGTTCACATCTCGGAACGTACAGGCGCTGTAGCAGCATCAAACGTTGCAGGCCAATCTAACAAGCTCGTTGAAAGGTTCAAATGTCGGATGATGTGTAGGCGTTCAAGAAGCATCGGATATCGCAAGGCAATCGAACAAAGGCAGTAAAAAGGTTGAAATCTCGGAAGACGTACACTGTAAGAAGCATTAGACATGCAGCTAACCTGACGAGCTTGACGAAAGGACTCTAATCTCGCAAGACATACAGGCTGAGCAAGAAGTATCGGATGTCGCACGTCCATTTGACGAGCTTGTTGAAAGGCCCAAATATCGGATGACGGACACTGCAAGAAGCATTCGATATTATAAGGCAGTTGACGAGCTCGATGAAAGGTTTAAATGTCGGAAGGCGTATAGCCTACAAGAGGTACTAGATATCGCGAGCTAATCTGACGAAGACAATGAAAAGGATTGAATCTCGGATAACAAACATAGCAAGAGGCATCGGATAACGCAAGTCAATCTGACGAGATTATTGAAACATTCGAACGTCGGACGAAGTACAGGCTGCAAGAAACATCAGGTATTGCAAGTTGCAAGTCAGTTGATGAGCTCGCTGAAAGGTTCAAATGTCGGAAGATGTATAGGAAGATGTATAGGAGCTGCAGGAAGCGACAGATCGCACCTCAATCTGACGAGTTCGTTGAAAAGGTTCAAATCTCGGATCGTATAGGTGTGCAAGAATCAATAGATATCGCAAGGCGCTCTTCGAAACGGTTTAAATGTCGGAAAACGTACACGCACTTTCGAAGCATCGCATATTGTAAGTTATCGATAACCGGATTGTCGGCCGCTATCTCATTCAGTTACCAGATGAACTCGTTAAAAGGTTTAAATCTCGGAATACGTACAGCATGAAATACTGCAAGTCGATCTGATGAAGACGTTGAAAAGGCTCAAATCTCGGAAAATGTACAGGCTGCAAGGAGCTCGTTGAAAGGTTTCAATCTTGGACGATGTACGCTGCAAGAAGCATCATATATAGCAAGTCAGTTAACAAGCTTGTTGAAACGTCTAAATCTCGGAACACGTACAGCATTTTTGAAGCGTCAGATATCACAAGAAACATCAGAAATGGCAATTCAATCTGACCATGACGACGAAGATGTTCAAGATGCGATTATCGAGGCCACAGGTCAGGAAGATGGTCAGGAAGGCGGTCGGGAAGACAGTCGGGAAGACGGTGACGGCAGTAGCGGCCGGGAGACGGAGAAGTCTGCTGCTGCTGATAATGATGATGATGATGGCTGCCGCGGGTCAGGATTCCGGTCACGGTAATAGCGGTCGGGAGGGGCTGTCGGGAGGGCAAAAGGCAGATGATGATGCCGCCGCTGCTGATGATAATACAGTTGCTGCTGATGATGAGGAGTGGTCGGCAGAGGGGAAATGTAGGCAATCGGGAGACAGGAAAAGCCATCACTTGGGAGTGGGAAGAGTTGGCTTACGATAAGATGCTGCTGCTGGTGATGACGATGATGCCGCTGCTGGTGATGATGATGCTGCTGCTGCTGCTGTCGGCGGAGGGGAAATGTCAGCACTCGGGAGACGGAAGAGGGAGCTACTGATGATGGTCGTGATGCCGATGATAATACCGTTGCTGTTGCTGATGATGACGCCGTTGCTGCTAACGATGATGATGCCGTTGCTGCTAACGATGATGATGCTGTTGCTGCTGTCAGCAGAGGGGAAAAGTCAGCATTCGGGAGACGGAAGAGGCAGCTGATGATGATGATGATAATGCCGCCGCCGCTGCTGCCGATGACAATACCGTTGCTGCTGATGAGGATGATGCCGTCGCTGCTGCTGATGTTTCTGCCCTCGCAAGAATACGATCGGGCGGATGTTAGATCTGGGTCAGCGCCCACGGTGCAAAAAAAGCAGGGCTTGGTAGGGACCAGCGATACGGGGCTGGTAGTAACACAAGTAGAGTAGCACAACAACACAGCACGAAAACACAGCACGACAGCACAGCACAGCAACCAGCCCACGAGACAGAACAAAACCTGGTGCAAAAGATGCAGAAGAGTCCAGCGCATAAGTCGTCATAAAATTCACTGCGCTAAATAGAAAATATGGCGCCTAAAAGGCTAAAAATCATGCATGCTCTCCATCCGACACAGGGCTTACAATCACCGTAACTAGCAACACGACAGCCAGCGCACAAGACAAAATAAAACCAGGCGCAAAAGATGCAGAAGACTGCGTTGCAAGTAATACAATAAGAGACAGCGCCGTACATGCAGCACATAGTGTGTAAACCACCAAAAATCAAGGTGGACTCCCTGCGACACAGGGGCGTAACAAGATAACATAACACAATACACCGCACAACAGCAACACAACAAGACAATACCAAACCTGGTACAAAAGATGCACAAGAGCCCACCCAGCACACAAGGCATACTATAAAGCAAGGCATAAAACAGAACACCTAGCGTGCAATCGGCCAAAATAAGGTCTCACACACACGTAGCCGTAACACGACGACCAGCGCACGCAGCAAGCCGAAACTTAGCGCAAAAGACTCGTAGAAGCACGCCATACACGATACAATAAAAATAAAGCCGCTCCCGGCGCGCGTGGCAACTCTGCGGCGGGCAGCGCACAACATGCCGGCGGGATGGGTGGTTTTTCGGTCAGGTTGTGAGCAGAAGAAGGAGGAGGTTGTGAGCAGAAAAACGAGGAGGGTATGAGCAGTAAAAGGAGAAGACTGTGGGCCGTCTCCCTGAGACTAGGACTACGTCACCTATAGTCATTACTCTCTAGTAGAGTAAAGACTGCAAGGTCTCCATCCTAGTCTCAGGGAGACCGCCCACAGTCTTCTCCTTTTTCTGCTTATACCCTCCTCCTTTTTCTGCTCACAACCTCCTCCTTCTACTGCTCACAACCTGACCGAAAAACCACCCATCCCGCCGGCATGTTGTGCGCTGCCCGCCGCAGAGTTGCCACGCGCGCCGGGAGGGCCTTATTTCGCAATTCTTTCCGCTGCATCGTGTGCGCCGGGCTTTTCTGCATTGATTGCGCCAGGTTTGGTGCCGTTGCGGGCGCTGGCTGTCGAGCTGCGGGCGAGCCCCTGACCGCACACACGCAGGCAGGCAGGCACACAGCCAAGACGCCCACTTACTCTTGCTTGGAGTACACACATGTATAAGTAAGCCTTGCCAAAGGTCTTGCAAAAAGCAAAACCGTGGTGCGGGAAAATCCGCCAAAAATCCGCGCGGCTGCGCCGCCATCACGCCGGGTTGGGGCATGTGGCAGCGGCAGTTGGGCAGGGCGTAGAGCATTCGTGTCTGATTCCTTCACAGTAGGACATTTATTAAAGAGCTTTAAACTAATAAGCTACAAGTTTCGAGGTACGATTAGAGGGCTAAAGCCCCAACAAGTTATCGCTCTTGGAAACTCAACCAGTCTCCCAGGGTTTGACCGTCTTTCCTTCTTCGTATTTGCCGCCGACAGGCCTCCACATGAGCCAGAATGTAAATGGGCTAACCTTGGCCTCTATTTCTCTCCATTTGTCGTCCGCGTTGCTAGTTGTTGGTGCCGTGGCATTCTCCTCAACACATATAAATCTGTTTGCCTCATATAGCGGCTTCCCAGGTAAAGTCGCATCTAGGAAAAACTCTAGCCCCAGTTCATCCGCCTTCATCATGCCCCAGTTCGTAAATTGCTGCCCAATTCCCCTGCCACGGTAGTCTGGGTGGGTAAAGACGTTGAAGAGATCTCTGGTTTGCTTCGGAGTAAGTATAACAGATTGCAGGGAGACTGTAAGTGAGAAAAAGAGGGCGGTCTTACGAATATGAGGTCTCTGAGCTGCCTTGTATCTCGGCATGCCGTAGTTGTCTAGGGCCGCTTCCACAAACTTACGAGAGCTGTCATCGGGAAACCAAGTGACATCCATTGGATGCGGATCAGCGAATGGGTTCGTCTAGTGGATATGCCGCGACGCTCCTCCTACTGTTTTGTCGGTTTCAACATTCTTTTGCCAGTAGATTGATGGGTCGTGGGTGTACCACAGCTTGAGCCTTTCGCTCCCCTCCTGAATGGCCGCCTCGAGAGCCTCGGAGCCAGACCCCATGATTGGTAGAACGATGTGTAGGAACCTTTGTGGAGGGTCCACAACTAGTAGAGGTTGTGTATTGAGGGCCTGCATGCATACGAAAGATTTTTCGGCAAAATGCACATGCAAACCCCCAGCAAGCCCTACCATGATTGGCCATGTACCCACCAATTGTCGGATAACGCATGTATATGTGGACCGGATGTGTGGATACACGGGCTGAGAGACTGTTGTGGGCCAATGTCACGGCGCAATTCATCATGCCAAATTCGGTTTCATGCGTCTCGCTTGTTGTTCTGTTGGACGTACCCTTGGCCATGTTGGATCTGTTGGAGCTGTTGCGCGTTATATAGCAAGGCAATCAATTAACAGGGTTGTTTCTGTTAAAGCTGCGTGAACTATCTGCTTCCTTTCTGTATTTCTTCTCTCTCTTTCTCCCCCCCCCAGCCTCTCTCAACTGCTCGTCGGCCTTGGTCTATCCCTTCCCTTTACATTTGAGTTTAGTTCTGAGTACCCTCTTTCTTGAAGCCGCAGCTCTGCATCTTGGGCAAGATGGCAAACCAAAACAAACATGCTCTGGTTTCCCACCAACCACTGAGGCTCTTCTTCCAGCTATCGTACGTCGCCGTCGTTATCTTGCGACTGCCGTACTATGTCGTGGTATCCTTGATCCCTGCCCTCCGGCCAAATCGGAAGTGGAGCGCGAAGCAGACATTCATGACGCGTATCACCTATCCATTTCTAGATGCCGTTTCTAGGGTAGGTATCACGGAGACGCTTACTCTGGAACCCGGCAAGGAGGGCAAGAGATTCCAAACGGTCCCGGTGTCTACCAAGGATGTCTACAAGGGACCTTTGGTGTCTCAAACGGTCAAGCCCGCCAAGATTGGAGGAACCTGGTTTCCCGACACTCCCGGAAGGGACATGTCTTCAAAGACGATAGTGTTCTATTTCCATGGAGGAGCTTTCGTCCAAGGCGATGGACGAACGGAGCAATGCGGCCCCATCGCCAAATATTTCCTCAAGAAAGGGAGTGCCGATGCCGTCTTCTCGCTGCAATACCGTCTCTCGGGACACGGGGGCATGAACCCGTTCCCGGCTGCACTGCAAGACGCGCTATCTGGCTACCTGTACCTCCTAGACGACCTCTCTATCCCGCCGACCCAGATCATATTTGCGGGCGACAGCGCCGGCGCCGCCCTCGCGACGGTCCTACTGCGCTATCTCCACGAGTTTGGATCGGCCATTCACGTAGGTAACCCCAAGTGTGCCGTCCTACTCTCGCCATGGGTTGAGCCTTTCTATTACAACGCGGCAGATAACCCGCACCGCGGCACCGAATTTATCCCTGGCACGTACGGCGGTAAGTTTCTCTCTCTCTCTCTTTTCTTTTTCAATCTCCAACGCACCCTGGCTTCATACATACCGCAAAGAAGACAACTAACAAAACAAGCCTGGGGCGCGCACACATACGCGGGCAACTGCTCCAACCCCAACGCCGATCCGTACATCACGGTACTAGGCAACCCGTTCCCGACGCCCGTCCCCATGTTTGTGAATGCGGGCTCCGCGGAATTGTTTTTCGAGCGCATAACACAGTGGGCTGCGGAGATGCGGGGAGTCGAGGGCAATGTGGTGGAGCTGCATAATGAGGACGGAGCCGTCCACGACACGTTTTTTGTGGGCGAAATGATGGGATTCGAGAAGAGCGCTTGGGAAGTTGCGGCCAAGGTGGCCGAGTTTATTCACAAGCTCTAGTTGTGTAATTATCTGCGGTAACGCCGCCGACGGGACCGGTACGAACAGCAGCAAGCGGGAGTAGACACAGACAGAGTAGTAGCAGCCCAGGTAGCTGAGGTCACTTTATAACATAACCAATTTTATTGGGTCAACAAGACGATTGCTGCAACGTGCTTGGAATTGGCGGAAGCTTTATAGCCATGCTTGTTTCACACTACCCATACGTTGGATTGCAACGTTAAAGCACCTAGTGGAAGTCCAAGAAGGTGTTGGAATCCTGCCGCCAAGCACACAATAAGAGCACGGAAGCGAGTCACGCGGTCACCTTTCGGCCAACCCTATTTATACGAGTATCGTAGGCATCGTATCTTGACTTGTTTTTCCCCTCTTAGATAGACAGAGATAATTATCAATATATTGTATTTGAAGCCGACAATCTAGATCGTTGCACAACCCTGTGCAACCCACAGAAGGATAGAAAAGTCAAATGATCGTTGGCACGGTAATCGCATGGAAAACTACAAGTCATCGAAGGCCCCCCCCTCCCTCATACTTGGAACTTAAATGGTCAGCCAAAATTGTTTGAACAGGTTGAAATTTGCACAGGTATCATCTAATTCGACTTCCAGCGATCCATGCCGCCAGTTTCAGATTGTCGGTCGGGTCTGAGGCACTCTGACTGGCCGCGTCTCTTAAACGTTACCAGGAGTACTCATATTAAAATACCCCAAAGCATTCTGGTCGCTAGCTCATTCAAGACTTTACATTTAGCTGCTTAATGCGACCGAGAAGGAACTCTAGCTGTCTGTACGCTGCTGCCGGCGTGTACCGAGGCATTTCTAGGAAGAGTGGGGCTCAGCGGACCATCCAAGGTAAAAATTTATGAGCTACGAAAACCGAACTTACCGTGGCCGGCCGCATTAATCGACACAAACGTAAGACCTCGTTCCGTGTGAGCTGTTCCTTGAACTCCCATGCCGGTCTCAACGGCAGAGTTATTCCCAGCGGTTCCTTCGTCGAACGATCGAGCTTCGTGTGGAACCCAGAACGGTTCTACTGGTGCCTTCTGAAATCCCTTTTCCCCATTCCACGTCATGTTCTGAATTGTAGCCAAGGTCCCATTGACTGATAATAGGTAGTCCAACCAACCGTGGCTAATCATGGTGTTGTTAGTTCGTTCAATGACGCTTCGTAGAGGACCCAAGGCGCTGGGTTGTGGACCTAACGCATCTATACCAGGGAATCCTCCCCAGGCGAAGCCTGCGTGAGCCTTGAAATCCGTTTTTGGAACGTGAAGCAACCTTTGCACGTCCGGCCGGTTAAAATAACCACCCGGACCGTCCTGCATCACACTCTTTGGGGAGGGGCATACATCCGTCAAATGGTACACGTTGAAGCACGGGTTCGCTTCAAAAGCAGCCTTCAGTCCATGACTCCAGATCCCGCAACCGGGCTGGTCGACATGGGGAGCAGCTAGGAAGTCCTTGGGCGGGGGATATGTTAGGGCCTCGGCTAAAAAGGCAGTATAGCCACATTTCTCAGCTCTCTCATTCATCTCCGACACAAATGTGTCGTTGAGACCGATGGATTTTTGGTATTTGGTCAGCATGGCCGCAGCCGGAGCTGAAACTCACATTCGTTTCGTCAGCAAAATAGCTTGACTGGGTGGAGGGCCAGTGGGAAGTCTGGTGATAAGTAAGCTCAGGATGACTTACCCTGCTGCAAAACGACATAAGAGTTGATGACAGAGTCGATGAGCTGAATCCCTCTGACATTGAAGTGCGTCCTGTCTTGATCATCCAGCATCCGTGACGCAATATACGGTATCATGTGACCGGCATAGCTTTCGCCTGTGATGTACACTTTTCGACCCTCGAGGCCAAAAGTTTCAACAAAGTTTTTGTACCAACTAGCGAACTGTTCTGCTACATCGATGACATCCTTGACATCACCGGAGCTTGGGGAGAACCCAGTTCCCGCAGGCTGGTCAACGTAGACGACATTGGTCAAGTTGGCCCACGCATAAGGATTCGGTACGGGCTTCTGGGTGCCTGGTTGCCAAAGAAACGGGCCATGGCCCAGCAACATGCCATTCATGGAACTGTCTCCCGGGCCGCCATTCAGCCATATAGTGACCTGCAAGTGGTCAGCTTAAGGACTTGAACCTCAACAGCATTAATGCTCTTGTTTTTTGTGTGGCAAGCGTGCTTTCTCTTGGTGATGGAGGAGGATTCATCATACGTCATCGGATGCCTGGGGGTTTTTAGACGGAAAGAACCAGAAAAATAAACTTGAATTAGACGAAGAGGATTTTTGGAGAAGACCTGCATAGGATTCTCCCACGTCGAAGTTGACCTCGGGGATAGAGGTGCCATCAACGAAAAACCCTACACAAAAAAAAACCCAGTGTTAGTACCGTCTCATACAAACGAGGCTGTAGTTTACCAACTTCGAGTCTTCTCATTCAAATATCGGCATTTCGCTGTCTTGGTAGCTACAGGATTGCTTGTGCAGCTCGTGAAATGACCAACAATCGATTGGACGGCTTGGACGGCTTGGTGCTGGCTCTGCAAGGTTCGGGCTTGTGCATAAGCTACCAGAACCGAGAGAACGCACGTTGATACCTTCATGGTGACTCTTTAACAGCAAAAGGACTATAAGAGTATGGAAGAAATGCCCACGAGCAAGGCCGATGAACAGGAAAGGAGCGCCGTTAAGAGCTATTAATATAGTTTTCTCTTCGAGGCCAATGCAATATTATCACTTCTTTTAGTGTATTTTGAAGATGGAAGCTAGTTACACCACCGCCACATTAGGGCCCACTACGTAGGAGATTGTAGGGATTGCACAAAGGGGCTGAGTTAACCGCGGAAGCAGGCGTAGTGGACATCATAGAACCTGGCTTCTATTGCATAACCTTCAGCTCTGTTACTGTCTAACTTCCTAAGCTTGGTGCATTGAGGGGTGATGTCTGGTACATTTTCAATTAATTATTACAGTCTGTCAGAACTCGAGGTTACCTGAACGCTGGACTCAAGAGCCCTGTCACATCTTAATTTGAGAACTCACCAGCTTGGGAGCCCACTAGTCCCGATTTTAGTGCGTTGGGTAAAAGGCCTGGCCTATATTTTCTTTAAATAGCTTGCAAATAAAAATTGTTTGCGTTGTCGCACGACTCGGTTCGGGGGCGGGGCTTAGCTGCTAGCCGAGAGCTTAATTGAGGGTCTGATTCAGAAGAATGTCCGTTAACATGAACAGGTTCCACAACCGGCCCATAAGTATAGCCATGAAGTTCCGTGTTGCGGCCCCGGTAGATCAAGCCGATAGATAGCATGCAGGGATGTGCACTTTGATCTTGGTATCATTCAAGCGGGTTTCGAGTACACGGACCATCTTTCTTTCCCCCTTAGGCGATACATTCTTGCAACTAAAGAACCTGCGCCACGGAAAAGTCCTGAAATTTCGAGGACTGCTCATGGTGGAGATTTATGTGTGCCACGCCCCACAATGGAGCGGGGTTATATGACTTGGCCTGGGGTTTTGCAGGAAAACCGGATTTCCTAAGGCCCCGTGCGCCGCAGAAACATGGTAGAATACGAGATTATGCCCAAGCACCCAGAAAAAGAGCTAGTTAAGCGGTTGAGCCAACGGTTTACATGGCGCAGCAGAACTTAGTTGCATGTCGTGATAACAGCTGTTAAGTAGCTCGTATCTCAACTGCCGACCAGCTGGTAGTAGTTTCAATGCTTCCATTGGCCAAGCGGTTCAACTGCCTAAATAGGGCTATAGATATTTAAGAAAAGCAAGTTTGCTACGAGTCGGTAGCGTACGTGGCGTACGCGGAGGTCTAATGGTTGCTGTGACTTTGCAACTTGGAAAAACCAGCCAAGTTCTTCTTCCAGCTCTGGGTAATACTGTACTGAAACGTGGAAGAAATTTAACTAAGAGGAAGGTAGTAAAAACTATAGCAATGATGCGAGCTATGACCAAAGAGTACACGTGTTAAGATCGATCGCTATTGTTTTGATTCGAATCTCTTGAAGAATCGGAAAAGGATGATAGAGCAGCTGATAAGGCTCGAACTACTCTGTAGCATAATCTGGCTGCCGTCGCTGTCCATTAAAGGCGGGGGGATGGGCAGAACGAAACAGCACAAACTTCGAATGTATGAGTCGCCATGGCGCGATTGACCAGTCTTGAAGCATACGATTGCCTTCCTCAATTGGTAAAGGCTATGTAATTCGGAGTCCCACTCACACGGTGTGCTTGTCTTCGTATCAGGAGCCGATATGACGTGTAAGCTGGTGGCTTAGCCGCCATAGTTTCCTGTACTCCGTACCTCAAGTCAGCATAATAAAGCGCCATCCAAGTTTGAACTAAATTAAAAAAATAAGACGCCTCGGGAATTGACTTCCTGATCCAAGCACGACGATGTAAATAGTACGAATCGTCTCTTCTCACTTTGATTAGTTTCTGATGCAATTCGTAGGCCATCGTTAACAGGCCTAACCCAGTGGCACCATATATACCAGCGACCCAAATGTCAGTGTGAGTAAGATATCTGGATTCTAAATGTTCAACGCGTATTTTGCGTCAATGGGGTTAATTTTAGTTAGTAGTAGATAATACGGTCACGCAAAGATTGGACTCGCTAGAGCTCGGGCATGATAGGGGGACAGGACTACTTCAGTTTTAGCAGCACACATCTCGTGACCATGCACACTGTTACCGTGATCGCCCAGGTGCAATACGGATAAATGCCACTCTATGTCGTCACAGGCATTACGCATTCATTGCAGTGGCACCTCCTAAAGGAAGGTGGTTTACATACGTATGCAGCCCGTACTATTTTCTCGTATCTTAGCATACCGAACTAATATTGAATTAGAGGCACCTGCCCATCGAAGAAGCCTCTTTCCTGCTTTTGAGACGGTACTTTTGTCTTAATTCTATAGATGGAAGCTCTGGAGTAGACCTAGTCTGGGCTCACGACACAAAATCCATCCGTGAGACTTACTTGCCATCTGATGGGGTTGGCAATGACGAATAATTGCTCCAATGAGCTCGCTTCAAATCTCATGTAACTGAGAATGGGAAGATCTCACCCGCACTAGTCCTAATTATTAGCTGATGCAGACACAATGCTCCCTCAAAACCGTAACTGGTATTTAGTGTCGCAGCAATACAGACTAGGATTCCTACCTGTATTAAGGGGTCTTAGTTGTAATCTATGAGAAGATGCTTTTCCAAGGCAAGGTAATCTGAGACAAGTATAAGAACGTGTCCGAATCCATTTTATTGTTCTGCTTAAGCATGCTTTGCGTCCTCCTGATAGCTCAATTACATCTTACCCTCCGCACCTAGTATCTTTATTGTATTGACGACAAGAACTTGTTATCATGAGAGGCAACGTCATCTTTGCTGCAGTGTTTCTCGCTGGAGTCGCTGGTTTTGCTGCTGCTAATAGCTGCAATGCCGACAATTGTCTGCGAGCCATGAGAGCAACTCAGCATCCTGGACAGTTGGATCATGCCAAGTCTTTCTGTACCACCTATATGTCTCCCGCGAGCACTGTTGTCTCGGCCGCCATTCCATCTTACGCTGTGGATGATTGCAAGGACAATCAAAATGGACCGTTGTCTTTAAGAGTTTCTAGCGCCTGTTCCTGCATCATGGAGGCAACGACTACTGGTCGGAAAGGCACGCCAACTATCACACAATCAGTGACAAAATCCCTTCACCCCTGTGCTGAGGTCGGCGCATCTTGGTCTCAGCAACGTGAGACAGCAACAGGTAAGCTTAAAGCACAATGCTTGATCATATACCTGCAATTGTAACTTCCCTTATATATTCCGGGTTGCTAAATGTTACTCATTGTTGGTGGTGTAGTTTTACCAACTGTGGCTGCGTCTCTCGCCTATGAGTGCCTGAAATCCGTTCCAATTGTCAAAGAGAATGCCATTAAGCTTGTCGATGGCATTAAACCGATTCTCGAGTGGCAAAGTGACACCGCATATAAGAAAGACCCTCCGAAAGGCTATTTCTACCCCGGTTATGACATGTTTGGTAACCTTGCTGAGGTTAGATCAAATTTGGAGTCTGACAAATATTCTGGTGAATACGAATTCCAAGCCGACTTGTTCAACAAACTTACCGCTCCTAGCTGCGACGGTCACTTTAGTCTCGTAGCAGATCTGCTGACAGTGGTTTTATGGACACGCCAACCTCTCGCCATTGTTTCCATCAGCGAGGACGGTGACTCCTTGCCGGTTATTAAATTACAGAGTGAGTAATGGCTTGTCAAACCTGTCCGCAGTTGAAGATACCGCTTATCAATTAGCACGTGTGTAACTAATCCCGTTGAAATGAAGGAAGTTGTTGCAAACCCCAAATCTGCTCAGGTCATTGCAAAGATAAATGGTATTGAAGCCTCGAAGTACGTTGAGGACACTGCCAACCTGGCCCCTGACTTTCAGGACGTCGATGCCGCCTATAACTCCATGTTCTGGTCTAAAGCTACCTATCGAAGCTATAAATCTTTGGGGAATTTCGTCGGTGGCGGCCGAGGTGCATTTATACACCATGGTACTACTACAAACATCACTTTCGCCAACGGCACAACTATTGAGCTGGAGAATAAAGCTGCCATTTTTGGTAACATGACTGGCGTCGTGGACGGGCCTTCCATGTACGAGAAGTTCTGTGTGCCGCAAAAATCTACCAACAATGCACTTTTAAGATCATCCAATTTACCAAAAGCGATTGAAGAGAATATTTTCCCAGCCCGCAATCGCCATGGTATCGAGGCATTCAGCACAACGACTAATGTTACCATTCCAGGATATCCCGACCCGGTGATTGCTACCAAGGATGGTATTGTTTCAGGCTATTATCTCAAGGGCCACGGCTACGAAACCATCGCTGTTTTATCCGTGCGCTCATTCAAATTCAATGATAAAGTTTCCAGCTCCGCCGACTTTCAAGCTGTTATTAGCGATTTTTTGCGAGAGGCTCGAACAGCCGGCAAGACTAAGCTTATTATCGACTTCCAGAATAATCCTGGTGGTTATATCCTGCTTGGTTATGACCTCTTTCGCCAGCTCTTTCCATCAATCATACAAGACGGATACTCTAGATGGAAACTGAACAATGGATTTCTTGCTATATCTCGTCTTGTTTCTGAACATGCCGAGGATGAAGACCTTGCTTCTAGGCCAAATCCTGCAAAGCCGGACCCTGACTACAAAACCCTGCCAGCTACTTGGTTCAACTACCGCTCTGATTTGAATCTCACTAATCAAAAATTTTCAACCTTTAATGATAAGTTCGACCCTCACCTCTACCAAGACACAGACTATTCAGCCCTGATGAGATGGAATCTCAGCGATCCCCGCATAACTACTAACAAGACCACCGGCATTGGCATTCAGATCTCGGGCTATGGCAGTCGCTCGAATCTTACCCAATATTTTGAAGCCGAGGACATTGTACTACTCCATGATGGATTGTGCTCATCTACTTGTGCTGTAGCATCTGGAGCACTTCGACTTCAAGGTGGTGTGAAGTCTATTGCTATGGGTGGTCGTCCTCGGCCGGGACATATGCAGGCAATTGGTGGTATCAAAGGCGCCCAGTCGATTAACCTCTACGACATCCACAACTTTGCTTACCTCACCTCCGTGCTTACTAATGATACCAACATTCAGAAAGAGCTGGCTCGGTACCGTGATTTGAACCTACTAAATCGATTAGTTGTACATGGCTTTTTCGGTTTAAACGGCCGCGACCAGATCCTTCACAATAATGTAAACGATGGCATTCCGGCCCAGTATGTTTACGAAGCGGCTGATTGCCGTCTGTATTGGACTGCACCGATGATTTCTGACATCAACGAGGTCTGGAAAGCTGCTGCCAATTCAGCATTCAATAATGTCAAGTGCGCCGCGGGATCCATATCCAGATCTAAGCATCGTCGTACAAATCCCGTGCCTGTGCCCCGAAGCACCCCTTCTAAGAGACTATCAGATTCAGTTGATAACACTCCGGTTACGCATGATAGATTGTGGGAGGCAGTTCACAACCAGGAGGCAAATGTATTCCAATTAGCCATGGGATGAAAAATGTCACGAGAAACTTGCCGCCGGAGGAGTCCATCAAGGATGCCCCCCGGCTTGGCAACACAGCACCGTACGATAGGACACGCAGCTTCAAGGGATTCCTCGACTTGGTAGCGAAATATAATCTATAAGAAGAGGTCTTAATCCCCGTCATATCGCTAGATTACAAGGACAGTTCCACCATGAGATCCCGACTTCCAGTCCCGTAGCTGCTCTCACATAGTGACATAAATAATGACACCATGTTCACGGTACAAGCGACTATAGACTTGGTGCGGTTGCGTTATGTGCCTTTGCATACGTGTAACGGTGCAATTTGCAACAGTGGTAATTAGCAGGAAAAGATGGATTTAATTGAAGTAGATGGAGAGACTTGAAAGTGACGAATTCTGACAACGATAATGATGATGATGATGCCCTCTGAAGAGCACTATAACCCTTACATATAGTCCTTCAGCAACTGGAACATTTACTCGTGTTCTAGTGGCCTGAGGCCTACACTCCTTGGCATCGTGCCACCTGCTTTCACTATTGTACGAATCTGGCTAATACGAGGCATCGGTCATTATAATATAAGTACCTTTTTAATATAATATAATTATATAAAAAGCCTAAAAACTATAATAATTACGTTATATATTATACTTTACTAGTGTATAATAATTCTAAAGTAAGAAGCTTACTAAGTTAGCTTTTAATAAGAAAAGCTTAGTTTTCTTTCCGCTTAGTCTAATAAGCGCTTGCACAATACAGGGAAATACTTTTCCCAAAGAAACGTAAAATAATCTTGCTAAGTCTCAGACGCTATATTGTGATCATCCACGTACAGAAAGAGTGAGGTGTTCAGAGAGTTTGAGTAACCAAGTATTAACTCCTGTTCAGTCCTATCTTAAAAGAATAGGTGTCGAAAGATAGTGTCTCCAAATCGCGCGTAGGTTGCGGGAGATCCCGTTAGTCCCTGAGCAATGTTGTGATATTGGTACGTGCTATTAGGACCGGTGAACGCGGTTTTGTGTTTGTCCTCTTCACAGATCTCAATTGCCCAAAATCTATTTAAAGCGTTAGCCTGCGAAAAAATCTGGGAGCGCACGCAATAGACTGATTCAAGATCAGCCTCCAAGTTATGACATAGATAACTCAATTTAATTGTTTTTGAGTCAACGTTGCGACAATCATGGATAATTCTAAAGTCGCGTGTTCCTGGTTTATCTACGAAAATAGTGGGAGCCACCCACTCAGAATTTGCGCGGAAGATAATACCAGCCTTTTCCATGGCTGGAAATGCCCTCTTCGCGAACTCTCTTTCAGCTCGAGTATACCGGTATTGTTTGCAGTGGGCTGGCGTAGCGCCTGCCCCCAGCGGGATGTGATGTTGAAGAAGATCAGTGGTGCGGATATCCTCAAGTAATGAAACGAAACAGTCGCGATACATGTAGCAGAGCGTTATAATTAATTGTGGTTTACTGGGGTGTGCCTGCGCGGTCTCCTAAAGTAATCCCAGACTGTTCGAACCATGAAACTATGGTTTTGGGTGGTGACCCGCTTATTGAGCGCTTTTGGTGCAAATTCCGGAATCTTAAGGGGTACCCCTTGATTTCCTGAATTCCCATACAAATTGGAGTGGGGTCGCGTCCACCCGTGTCCAGATCATATTCTGTGCACTCCACCACTCCAGGTGCTCGGCTTCTAAGTATACTAAACAGGTCCATTTCATCTTCAGAATTTTCTGAACATTCTCCTTCTGAGGACATGCCCTCCTCAATTGCACGCTTATTTCGTTCTGTCCAATCAATCGGGTCATGGTGCGCTGTGATATCTTGGGAGTATTCCTTGGTCATCCCGCACACGTATCCTGGGGTCATCCCAAACTCACCCGCGCCTGTCCTTCCTCTCACTGCCCCCCCATCCAGGGAGTATCTCAGGCCTATCCCGACCGTGTCTCCCCGTGCGAGGATCTTCAGGATATCATACAGTTTTGTTTCTCACAGAGACAATTCATCTGAGACGCTCTCCTGTAATCGTAGGTCCACGTCTCCAACGGACAATCGACTAATAAAATTAGTGAGTAAGATCTGTCTAACCTCCGGCTTCACCTTGTTTGCCAGATGCTCAGCTCTTTTAATGTATGCTGTCAAGAATTCCCCCGTCTCTCTCTTGAAAGAGTACACCTCCTGTTGTTGCACATTAGATATGTTGCGCGCTGGATACGGCCAGTGGTATGCTGGACGTAACGCCTACACATCTTGCGGGATTTGTGCCTTTTTGACAAGCTCGTCGGCTTAACTTGCGATACCAGATGCCTCATGCAGCCTGCACGTACGTTGTTTGAGATTTGAACCTTTCAACAAGCTGATCAGATTGATGACCTGCGATACCCGATGCTTCTTGCTGAGCCTGTACGTCTTCTGAGATTTAAACCTTTTAATAAGCTCCTCAGATCGACTTATGATTGCTTTTTTACACATAGCAATGCGAGCGGCAGCTTTACGTTAATTCGCGAAACACGGTTTGAAATAGACCACGCAAGATACGCCATGCAGACTGTCCTGTCCCATCTATATTTTATCCCATAAATCCCATGGATTATTCTATTATAAACCTAATTGGTGCTAGGATCTACGAGTGAGGAACAAGCAGCCCATTGACTATTTCTAGCTTGGTACCATCTTGCTTCTGAAGCGCCTCCAAAGCCTTTTGATAGCGCAACACTTTAGATTCCTCATCTGTCAGGAGAACAAAATCATGCTTCATGAGCCGCTTTGATGGAGCCGCGTTGCATTTCTCGGCAAGACCCTCGACCTCGGAGACGATGCCGATGTCGACAACCAACGAACTTTTCACCCCAAAGACAGCGTCAGAGCTCTCATACGGATCACCTCGCCTATACAAAGCCCTGTTCACGTATCAGATAAGTTCCATACAGGCCATACAAGTGTGAGATGCAAAGACACAGAGAAGATACTCACGTGATGAGATGGTCGTAGCCAGCCTTCTCAAACATGAAATGGAAGTGACTCGGTCGATATGGATGGCGACCCAGTTTTTGCAAAAGTTTACCTACAGGTCCGTCGTGGGGGATAGGGTAGCACGGCGGCACGATGCCAGTGAAGAAGAATTCACCATTCTCATCACTATGTACCACACCGCGACCGTCGGGCCCATCATGATCCGCACGCTGCACGTCATAGAAACCCTTGGAGTCAGCCTCCCATACGTCAACCTTTACATCCGGGATCGGGTTGCCCTTGGTGTCCTTGATGGTGCCAAACACCAACATTTCCTCGCCATCCTTGTCGGCCGAGATGCTCGACCCGTGCTGCACATTCTCGGCTTCATGTGTGTGGAAAGGACCCAGAACAGTCCCCTCCGTAGCGTTGGGCAGTTTGGGGTGATCAATGGAGTCGACGAGGAGTGAGAGACCGAGGACATCTGAGAGGAGAATGAACTCTTGGCGGACTTCTGTGCAGGTCTGGCCAACCTCGGTGAGGAACTTGATAGCAGCCTCCCATTCAGACGTAGTGAGACGCGTCTCGCGCGCAAAGTCGTGGAGGTGTGTGACCAAGCATTCGAGGAGAAACTTCATCCGGAGGTCTTTGCATTTTGAGTTGATGGCGGTGACATTCGCGGTGATGTTGTCAGACGTGAGGTCCTTGGTAGAGGGCAAAGATGAGTCCATCGCGACAATGGTTTTGAGGTGGTTGCGTGAGCAGAGGGGTTCAAGAGCTGTGTTGAACGATGATTGATGAGTTTTTTCAGAAGTAGACCATCCGGCATACTACAGAGGGCGATTGATACGCTCTACGTCATGTCGTCCACAGCTTCCAATGCCTTGAACTTTATTGGTAAGCGGCTTCATCCCACATGCTTCAAGTCTAGCGGAAAAGAAATGTGCCGGAAGCGGCAAAACACGGCAAACCGTTGTCAGTTGATTCCCCGCCTTGTGGGGAGTGAAGTGCGTCCTGACTGGGCCGGCGGTAGGTTTCGGAGACGGTAAAGTGGAACTTGACGCGACCGGGCAAACCGGCGGCGACGTCAAGCTGGACAGTCGTAGTATGCTACTCCGTACTCCGTACAGGTTATGTGAACAATAAATCGTGTGATTCCGAGTCAATTATCCCACCTTGCTCACACAACGAGCACACACAATGGCTTCCCATTTTGTCTACAGCCCAAACCCCGCTCGTGTCATTTTCGGCACTGGCACGCTCAATGAGCTGCCCGCCGAGCTGTCGAGACTGAATGCTGGGAAGCCACTGGTGCTCTCAACGCCGGGGCAAGCCTCTCGGGCCGAGAGCATTTCCAACCTTCTCCAAGGCAAAATCGCCGGTATTTACAGCAAGGCTCGCATGCACACACCCGTCAATGTCACACAAGAAGCTTGCGAAGAAGCAACCAAAATGCAAGCCGACGCGCTGGTCAGCATTGGGGGCGGAAGCACTATTGGTCTCGGAAAGGCCGTCAGCTTCCGCATTGGATTGCCGCACATCACCATTCCTACCACCTACGCCGGCAGTGAAGTGACCCCGGTGCTAGGAGAGACCGAAAACGGCGTCAAGACAACGAAATCGGATCCCAAGATTCTGCCCGCTACTGTCATCTACGATGTCGACCTGACGTTGACTCTGCCTGCGGGCTTGACAGCCACCAGCGGAGTCAATGCCATGGCTCATGCGATCGAGGGACTGTATGCGCAGAACACCAACCCCGTCATCAAGCTCATGGCTCTAGACGGCATCAGAGCACTGGCAGAGGCGCTCCCTGTCCTCTCCAAGCAGCCCAGCAACAAGAAATCGAGAGAGTCGGCCTTGTACGGCGCCTGGCTCTGTGGCCAAGTCCTTGGTCATGTGGGCATGTCTATTCATCACAAGCTCTGCCATACGCTGGGCGGCAGCTTCGATTTGCCTCACGCCCAGACACACACCGTGGTTCTACCTCACGCATTGTCGTACAACGCCCCAAACATTGATCCCGAGATCATGGCTGCGCTTGCAAAAGCTCTACCGGGAAGTGAAGGCGATGCGGTCCGTGGATTGAATGTGCTTCTGAAAAGCATCAAGGTGGATCGCAGTCTCAAGACGCTGGGATTCAAGGAGGAGGACATCGACAAGGCGGCCGAGTTGGCACTGGCAAAGCCATACTGGAATCCCCGCAAGGTCGAGCAGACGCCAGTCAGGGAATTGATCCGGCGGGCTTGGGCTGGCGAGGATGCTCGAGCCGATTTGTAAACGTTGAAAATAGCCTATGAATGGTTCAGTAGGATTCAATTGATGATGCGTTTTGAGCACTTTGAGCAATTTTGGGCAGTGGAAAATTGATAGGAATAGAAGGCTTATAATTCTGACTGAATTGAATTAAATGATATTGAACATGATCCTGAATTTCCCGACGAGCCTGAAAGCCTCTTATTTATAGCACTTTTCTTCCTTCTATCGATGTCTTCTGCCTTCCTTGCACTGCACTGTCCCGTTATCCGAGGCACTGCCTCACTATGCGAGGATTCTAGCTATTTACGGCACTAATCGTGCTGACAAGCATCTCTAGTCTCAACAATTGAAGTCACGATCCAAAGTACATCAAATGTCTACCGTACTCGCTTCAGGCTTATCTATATCTCAATTGCCTCACCCTCAAGCCACTTCTTTGCTTTCCAGTAAAGCTCGTCATGCTTCTCCAAGTTTTTCGTTCCCTCATGGCGACGATGTCCAGGCATGTCCATCAACACCTTGACACCCATTGTAGCCTCTTGCCAGTACGCCAAATATCTGTAGCCTGAAGGATACGCCTTCAATCTCTCGTCATCCACAGTAGAAACTTGGCAGGGTTGGCCGGAATCATCTTGTCCTTCTCGTATCAATGGCGGACCAGCCTTGCACCCCAACGATCCCCATCCTTCTCAAAGTAGAAGCAGAAACGGCAGTCGGCCTCGATGTCAAACTCAGCGCCGTCCACTTCAAAACGCTCAGTTATCGTCGCCTTGAGCTTGGTCACAGCGCGTGTGCCTTCAGCGTTGATGTCTGTGCTACTGCCGTGGCATCGATGCATGATGAAGGCGCCCTTGTCCATACCAGCCTTGGATGCGGCAATGAAGTTTTTGTGGTGGACGCGGCCCGACCATGTGGTTTAAACGTGAGCATCCGAGTGGAAGATGGATTCGAAGTTCTTCCACTCGCAAGCGTCTCTTTAACGTGCCGTTAGCTTCTGGTGATAGGATCTCAGTCTGGTGTCTCGCTTACCTGTATGAAGGCCATCCTTCAGCGAGTTCGCGAAGCTTGGCCCTTTCCAGAACAAGATGGTCCGGGCCGTTGTTGCGAATGGCCCTGTCAGGCCGAGATCCGGTTTGAAGACTGTGGAGGTCTGGCATGTTGTGATGTGATGGAGTGCTGCGACTCTGGAAGAAGAAACTGCTTGATCAAGAATGAAAACGAGCCTGGCATCGCAGATTCAAATCACACGTGTCAATCCTTCATTGCACATTTTTGATTGCTACGAGTACTCATTGCGGGGATCTGGTTGCTGGTAGAGTTGTCGGCAAAGACTTTAGCCTACTGGCGGGTGCGAAAAGGGACGGGGGCTCCATCTATGTCGGAGACCCGCTTAAGCATTGCGATCGACTCCGTTGTGAATGCAAATAACGATGAATTACTGGCTGAAAGAATTTGCTCACTTACCCAAATTCAATCCCAAGTTCAGGACCGTGTGAGCAGTATGTTGGGCTCTAGGCCGTTTGTTTGACAGAGTCCGCACACCCCCAATGACATGGCCACGTCTATTGCCGGACTCGGCGCACTGCTATTAAGCACAGCGACGGAGCCTTCTGCAGCTCAGAATGAATATGACAGACGTAGCATGTGAAATGTCTGTATGGTAGGAGTGCCTCTTTCTCCCCCTTAATTCTGCGTCTTCCTTATGCTTCCCCACTCGGACTCCTGTTGGAATAAATAAGAGAGGTTCAACTTGACATGCATTGATGGGAAGAGCTGTGTTACATTGATGATGTAAAAAGAATCCCTCGTCTGGTAGCCTCGTCTAAATCCCGCTATAAATACCCTTACAATTCAACACACGCCTCTTATATACGGCGCAGGCATAGATGTCTCTCTTCTTGTTCTCTTCTCTTTCTTACACAGTCACGTATGAATTGAATTGTTTTGCTTATTGTTTTGCTTCACCTTCTGATATCGATACCCTCGTCACCCGAAGCCCTGTGCTTCGTACAGAGTCCTGATACCATGACATTGCACGCATGCTCCGCCAACACATACCCTATAACTGCTTTCTCACGAATCCGTGGATGGGATCAAAGGTAGATTGCACTGGTAGCCCGCGGAAGAGAATAGCTATTTTAAGTTGTTATTTTGGGTATACCTATTTTATCTTCCAATGACACCGCCATCAATGATGACACTTTCTCCCGTCATAAAGTCGCTCGACGAGCTGGCGAGATAGATTAATAGTCCCTTGAGATCATCCGGATATTCCCATCGACCAAGCGACGTCCTTTCCTCAACTTTGCGCTCGAATTCTCTATCATTAAACAAGCTTGTGCACATTCCCGCACGCACAAAGCTGCGAATTGTTGTCAGTCATAACGCTTGAATTTTAACGGGTTGCAAAATCCGACTGACCCTGGAGAGATGGCGTTGCATGTAACGCCCTTGCCGGCCCACTCATTGCTGAACGCTCGCGCGAGGGCGTGAATGGCAGCCTTGCTGCTGGCGTAGACCGCGATGTCAGTCTGTACTAGCTGGGCAGCCATGGACCCGAAATTGATGATCTTGCCTTTGCGACCTAGCTCGATGATCTTTCGTCCGAACATCTGTGACATCAAGAAGGTGCCCCTAAAGTTGATGCCCATTACCTACAAGGCACAACGAGGATTGTTAGTCTCAATGGCTCGGCAAGCCAGTACAGTTACGAAGGTAGGTATCTACTGACTGCATCGATATCCCCGGCGGTAGTATCCTCAATCGACTTTTGGCATGTGATTCCAGCGACGTTGATCAACACGTCAGGAATAACGTCCGACTTCCATAATGCTGCGAAGGCAGCCTCTATAGAGGCTGGTTCTCGGACGTTACACTCAAATGTACTCAAACGGCGACCCATTCCGGTAACGAGTGTGTGAAGTTCTTTCGCCAGGGGATCGTTTGGTAATTCGAAGGAGACAATATCTGCTCCAGCTTCAGCCAAGGCAATGGCCATCTCCCTGCCTATGCCACCAGTCGCACCAGTCAAGGCGACGGTTTTGTTGGCCAGGGAGAACCTTTCCAGGACATTTGGCGACATCGTGGCGGGCGTCACACAACTAGTGGCCCTTGCAAAATGATTCTTTGATAATAAAGATGGTCCTGAAAAGACTCTGGCAATTTTGAGACCAGTTATGTACGATTACATTTACATTCCTGCTCAGATATGTGCATGTATCTGAGATACACGCATCTTCGATTGAGCTCTCCCCGCTTCGGCTCAGTTCTATCCAGTTGTTGCGCGTCGGGATGTCGGCAAAGATAAGATCCGACCAGGCCGAATCTCGGACCTGGTTGCGTGTGGGTTAGTTTGCGGGGGCAGCGTGGGTGAGGAAGGGTGGAACCTGCATAGACTGTGGTAGAAGCTCCAATGCTACCTCAATGTTTTGCAGTTATCCTCGTCAACACTCTCTTCGTCTCATTTCTGTACGTGGCATAACTCCGTTAAATTTAATAGTATTACGATAATTTCTTTTGAACTGGTCAACACTACAGAAGTCTGTGCCATGGCTCCACGACTGGGTATTTGCACCATTTCCATGGGTTGGCATGCATCGCATACCCTTGAAAAGAAGATTGAAGCTGCAAAAGATGCGGGTATCAAAGGATTCGAGGTGAACATGATCGACCTGTTCAACTACGCCGAGCGCCATTCAAAGACTTTGACTGAATCCGCCAGGGATGTAGCCGACCTTTGCAGGTTGGCAGACATCGAGGTCTTCGCTATAGGCCCCTTTGACCACTTCGAAGGTCACCCGACTACTCCGCTATCCGAGCGGCTCAATAGTCGCGCCAAGGAATGGATGGCTGTATGTCGAGAGCTTGGATGCACTGTCATTCAAACGCCAAGTACCTTCACCAAAGGCGCAGATGGTGATGACGCTGTCATCGTCGGAGACCTCCAGGCTCTTGCCGACCTTGGTGCCGAACAAAACCCGCCCATCTCCATTGCATACGAAGCTCTCGCATGGGGATTACACGTTGCTGACTGGGAGGAGTCTCTTCGAGTGGTCAACCTCGTGAGCCGTCCGAACTTCGGTCTTTGTATAGACACTTACCACGTTTTGGCAAGAGTCTGGGCCGACCCCAGAACCCCATCAGGTATTCGTCCCGGTGGAGCCTCAGCATTACGAGACACGATTGACCGATTTCGCAAAACATGTCCGAAGGAAAAGATTATATATATTCAACTGAGCGATGGTGAGAAAATGGATCCTCCCATTCTACCAGGGCATCCTGCGTACAAGGAAGAAGACGATGCAACCTTTTCATGGTGCTTGTACGGACGTGTTTTCCCATTAGAAGCCGAGGAAGGGGCATATTTTCCACTTGAAGAAATTTTACGAGCGTGGCTTTTGGAAGCTGAGTTTAGTGGCTGGGTGAGCATGGAAACGTTCCATAGAGACATGTACAAAGAGTCCTTTGGACCGGCGGTCTGGGCTGAGAGAGGAGTTAAATATTGGTCGCGAATCCATAGACTGCTCCAGGAGTAGACAATACAGAGTAACCACAAATTTTGTAACGAGGCTTAGACTTTATGACTCGGATTTGCGTCCAGTACCTCTGGCCGTGCGGTTACCTAATGTTAATACGGCTAGGGAAAGAAACTTTGTCTTGGAGAGATCAAGAGGATAAGCGTCTTACGCTTTAGTCTCCAGACCAGCCTGGGTACATTCCGAGTAACTAGTTGGAAGTAATCTTTTTTTTTTTTCGGTAGCCGTGCTCTTAGGCCAGTCCATTGGCAGCCTGTTTCGGCTGTGATTATTAGGATCTCTTCTCTAAGCTGAAATCGAACCGGAGACCACGCTCGATATGCTCCTAATCCCCGTATCCTGGGGCGATTAACATAATCTCCACAAGGCGTCATTTAGACCTCAGACTGATGTGGAAGACTACTGGAATTTGATGCTGCAATGCCAGCCACTCTCGTCGCGTATGCGTGCACACCGAAGCGATTGGTTCCATCCAGACTGAGCAAACAAAGCTGAAAGAGACAGCATGTGGCAGTGCTCAAGAGATCTGGCTGCTATCAGCGCGCTTGACAGAAAGCACCCCTCATTTTCGAGTCCTTTTGTGTCGTCGTTTTCCAAGCGCCGAGCATGAAATAACCCCAAACTTTCCCCACAGCATCCCTACAGGGAGTCGCGCAGTGATCGGCTAAAGTCTATTGGGGTGTGACCCGGGGGAGCAGGAGCCACACACTCGGGTCTTGGAGGGCTAATAAGCCCATATTCTGGGGAGACGATCCATTTCCCCTAAGACTTTGTTTGGGGAAGGGGTCGGGAAGATATCTCTGTGGTTAAATTAACAGGCGTTACCTAGCTCTCAATTTCTCGACTGCTCCTCGATACAAGCTCCTCAACTCTCAATCATATGTCAAGGAACTGCCTACTTTCTTCTCCCCTTCTCATCAGTTTTCGAATAAGCGATCCGAGATGTCTGAGGAGACAGAATATTTCTTTCTCGGCCTTCGTGGCTCGCGACTGAACTGGCTAGTAATCTTGGTCGCCGGCTTAGAGTTCTTGTAGGTGACAATCATAGTTCTGTAATCAGACAGCTGGAATATTAATTTTTGCACACACATAGGCTTTTCAGCTATGATCAAGGTGTAATGGGTGGCTTGTTGACCTTGCCATCCTTTACAATGGTCTTTCCAGAGATTTGCACCACCAAGGCCTGCTTTGAGGGTCTGAGCGCATCTGTCAGATCTACAATGTCGACGACTCAAGGTCAGTATCACATTGGCTGTATAGAGAATTACACAGAGCCTAACTTTCCTCAGGGATCGCTATTTCTTCCTACAACGCGGGTTGTTTTTGCGGCGCTTTGCTTGCCGCCTTTGTTGGAGACAAGCTTGGCCGCAGAAAGACGATCTTCGTCGGATGCACTCTTGTGACCATTGGTGCAATTCTACAATTCTCGGCATTTGATCTTCCTCAATTCATCGTCAACCGTATTGTCTGCGGCTTTGGTACCGGTCTCAATACTGCCACCGTCCCTATCTGGCAGGCAGAATGCCTCCAACCTCATCGCCGCGGACCGGTCATGGCCGCCCAGACATCTCTCGTCATTGCGGGTGTCATGATCAGCTACTGGCTTGACTTTGGGCTTTCCTACGCAGAGCCCAGCCAAGTCGCATGGAGGTTTCCAATCGCTTTCCAACTCGTCTTTTCGCTGTTTATCATCGCCACCATCATGTTCCTACCCGAATCACCCCGTTGGCTTATGTTGAAAGACAAACAAAAGGAGACTACTGCCACCATCAACGCACTTTACGATTTACCTCGCAACGACCCTCTGGTTAGCGAGCAGCTAAGCGCCATTTACAAGACCGTCCATGTCGATGCTGATAAGAACTTCATGGCAATGTTCAGTCAAGGCCATCTAAAGAAACGTACCAGAACTTTCATTGCCGTTGCTGTCCATGTGCTGAGCTAACTGAGCGGTATCAACATCATTACATTCAACGCAGCCTCCATTTACGAAAACGAAATTGGTCTTTCGCCATTCCTCTCTCGCATTCTCGCCGCTTGCAGCGGAACCCAATACTTCTTCGCATCTGTGTTCTCAGTACCACTTGTCAAACACTTTGGCCGTCAGCCCCTTTTGTTGGCCTACCAATCATCTATTTCCTCTTCCCCGAGACTTGGGGACGTTCTCTGGAGGAGATTGATCTGATCTTTACCGGGTCCAAGAATATCTTTGATGCCGTCAGGCGAAGCAAGACCATGGAGAGGCACTTTGATAAGAAGGACAATCTTATCGAGGGTTCCGTAGCTGATGTGGAGCAAATGTCTGGTCAAAGCGGAGAAGTCGTGAAAGGGGTAGACGTCCAATACGTCGAGTCGACCAAGATGTAATTTACGGATGCACAGTTACGGCTATAAAGCCTTCTTTCTCACGGAAGGCTTCTGGACTGTAATTGCTGGACGGTTATGGGCGGGCCAAGCATGCCGCACGTGTTGTTAGCATAAATGCCTCCTCGGTTTGGGGTAAAATTAACTAGTCGCCGGATCATTACTCGCTAGCCTGTCCAATCACTCGTCCGCATAGCGTTGCCAAAGTGTTGGATCTCTCAAACATCAGTGGAGTAATACAACGGGTTTTCGTGTGGAATACGCCCCATAGCCTGGTCAGCTAAACCTAGACCAGCGCGCCCTGGTTACGGATCTGTAGGATATTGCTCTAGCAGCCAGGGCTGGCAAGGAATCAGGCATACTCAGGATAAAGCTAAAGTATTCAATTCATTTAGGTTTGTCTAAGAAGAGAAGAAGAAGAGGAGGAATTCCCGCGAGCACGCCGTATAAAAGAGGCGTGCTAGGGTGGCCACGTGACCTTGGCCGTTCGTTTGACGAGGGATTTTGTGGGTTGCACAGGGTTGTGCAATGATCTAGATCATCGGCTTCAAATGCAATATATTGTATAATCTCTGTCTATCTAAGAAGAAGAAAACAAGTCTAGTTGGGAAGCTCGATATCGCCGTATAAATATCGTGATCGAAAGGTGACCACGCGACCTGTTCCATGCTTCCTATTGTGCTTGACGGAGGTACCCTCGCCGCAAGCCGGCAGAAATTGTTGTTTCGGAGGTAGAGGCACCGAGATCCAGTTCGAGAGAGGGTGTATTTGACTTTTGCTTGCCTGCGAGCAGGAAAAAGTCTGCCATCAGACACGAATGCTCTATGCCTTGCCCAACTGCCACTGCCACTGCTGCTGCCACTGCCATATACCCTGACCCAGTGCGATTGCCCGCAGAGCGCGTCGAAGCCTTCAGATTTTACCGCACCGTGATTTTGCTTTTTACAGGACCTTTTGCAGGGCTTAACCATGTATATAAGTGAGTCGGTGTGTGAGCAGGTGTGTGAGCAGGTGTGTGCAGTCTTGGTGTAAGTCCAGCAAGAGGGGCTCGACACCCAGCGCACTAAACGGCGCAAAATCTGGCGCAAATGATTCAGAAAAGCTCAGCGCACACGATGCGCACAGCTAAAGCCTGTGAACATGCGAATTAAGGACTCCCGGCGTGCCCGGAAACTCTGTGGCGGGCAGCGCACAAAATGCCGGCGGGATGGTGGTTTTTTGATTGAGTTGTAAGCGGAAAAGGGAGGAGACTGTAGGCCATTTTCCGAGGAGAACATTAACGTCCTTTAGGTCTTTTACTTTGTGGAGTAAATAAAAAGACCTTCAGGACTAGTGTTCTCCTCGGAAGACGCACAGCGCCACGAGGGGTATTATAAGTCAGTTAACGGGATTGTTGAAAGGTTCAAATGTCGGAAGTCGTACAGGCGCTGCCGGGCGCATGAGATCGCAGGTTTAATCTAACGAGGTCGTTAAAAGGTTTAAATCTCGAAAGGCCTACAGGCGTGAAATACCGCAAGTCAATCTAACAAAGACATTGAAAAGGCTGAAATCTCGGAACGTATAGGCTCTGCAAGAAGCATCGGATATTGCAGGTAAAGGTTAGAATGTCGGACAACGTACTGGCTGCAAGAAGCAATGAGGCATTGCAGGTCAATCTAACGAGCTTGTTCAAGGATCAATTCTTGGAAGATATACAGGCGCTACCGAAGCACCAGACATTATAGGTCAGTCTGACAAGCTCGTTGAAAAGCCTTAAATCTCAGAAGTATATATCGCAAGTAAATCCAACGAGTTCGTTGAAAGGTTCAAACCCCAGAAGACGTACACTGCACAAAGCATCAGATATCGAAATTGAGTTGACGGGTTCGTTGAAACGGTCAGGCGCTGCAAGAGGCATCAGATCGCAGCTCAATCTGACGAGTTCGTTGAAAAGGTTCAAGTCTCGGAAGATGTATAGGTGCGCAAGAAGAAAAAGATATCGCAAGGAGCTCATCGAAACGGTTCAGATGTCGGAAGAGGTACACGCGCTTTCGAAGCATTAAACATGGCAGCATTAGATAACCCAAGTCAGTTAGCGAGAAGTTGAAAAGGCTTAAATCTCGCAAGACTTACAGGCTGCAAGGAGCTCGTTGAAAGGTTTCAATCTCGGAAGATGTACAGGTGTGCAAGAAGCAACAAATATCGCAAGGAGTTCGTCGAAACGGTTCAAATGTCGGAAGTTATACACGCTCTTTCGAAGCATCACATATCGTAAATTATTATAATCGGATTGTTGGCCGCTATCTAATTTAGTTAGCTGATGAGCTCGTTGAAAGGTACAAATCTCGGAAGACGTATAGGCTCTGCAAGAAGCATCGGATATGGCGGGTCAATCTGACGAGCTTGTTGAAAGGCTTAAATCTCGTAAGACGTACAGCATGAAATACCGCAAGTCGGTCTGACGAAGGCGTTGAAAAGGCTCAAATCTCGGAAACGTTTAGGCTGCAAGAAACTCGTTGAAAGGCTCGAATCTCGGAAGACGTACGCTGCAAGAAGCATCAGACATGGCAACTCAATCTGACCAAGACGATGAAGATGTTCAAGATGCGATCATCGTCGCCACAGGTAGAAAGATGGCCAGGAAGACGGTCACGGTAATAGCGGCCAGGAGACGGAGAAGTCAGCTGCTGCTGAAAATGATGATGATGATGATGGCCGCCACAGGTCAGCATTTCGGTCAGGATTCTGGTCATGGTAACAGCGGTCGGGACGGGGAAAATTCAGCTGATGATGATGTCGCTACTGCCGCTGCTGCTGCTGATGAGCGGTCAGCAGAGGGGAAAGGTCGGCACTCGGTAGTAGGAAGAGTTGGCTGATGATGATGATGATGATGATGTGCCGCCGCCGCTGCTGCTGCCTCTACTGATGATGGTGATGCCGTTGCTGCCAATGAGGATGTTGCTGCCCACGCAAGAAATGTCGCTGCTGCTCATGATGCCGCTACTGCTGTTAGCACTTGAGAGAGGGGAAAAATCAGCTGATAATGATGATGGCCACAGGTCAGGATTCCGGTCGGATTTCTGGTCAAGATCGTAGCGGTCGGGAGGTGGAAAAGTCAGATATTGCTGCCACGCAACAAATGCCGCTGCTGTTAGCACTGGAAAGAGGGGAAAAGTCAGCACTCATGAGAGGGAAGACTCAGCTGATAATGATGATGGCGCTGCTGCCCAAGCATGAAATGTCGCTGCTGCTGATGATGGTGATTCCGTGCTGCTCTCAGCACTTGGGAGAGGGAAAAGGCAGCACTCACGAGAAAGAGTCAGCTGATGATGATGCTGCCGCTGCTGCCGGTCATGATGCTGGTGATGATGACGCTGCTGCTGCTGCTGCTGCTGCTTCTGATGATGATGATGATGATGGCCACAGGCCAGGATTTTGGTCATGATTGTAGCGGTCGGGAGGGGAAAAGTCGGCCGATAACGATGATGATGATGCCACAAATGGTGCTGCCGCCGCCGATGATGCCGCTGCTGCTCATGATGCCACTGCTGCTGTCAGCACTCGGGAGAGGGGGAAAGTCAGCACTCACGAGAGGATGAGTCAGCTGATAATGATGATGACGATGCGGCTGCCGCTGACAATAATGATGATCCTGCTGCTGCTGTTGATGCTTCCCACGCAAGACAAGAAGAGCAGCGTCCAAGGTGCAAGAAAAGCAGGGCTTGGCCGGTAGGAGAAGGAGTGGAGGGGTGGCTGGTACGTAACACAAGAGTAACACAGTAACAACAAAACACAGCATAGCAACCAGCGCACAAGATACAGAGAAAACCAGCGCATAAAATGCAGCAAATCGCAGTGCACAAGGTATGCTAATAGACAGAGCATAAAACAAAACACCTGGTGCAAAATCTACGAAAAACCTGCTTGGTCAGGAACCCAGCGACAAAGGGCTGGCTTACAGACGCAGCAATACGGCACAATATAACACGTCACAACAGCAATACCACAAGACTAAACCTTGTGCAAAAGATGCAAAAAAGCCCAGCGCATAAGGTGTGATCAAAAGCAAGGCATAAAACAAAAAAATAGGTCCTGCCTAGTCTCAACAGTTACACGATCGCAACTCGACGACCAGCGCTCGCAGCAGGCTCAAACCTGGCGCAAGAGACTCGCAGAGACGCAGCGCACACAATGCGATGAGAATAAAGCCGTTCCCGGCGCGCGCGGCAACTCTGCGGCGGGCAGCGCACAAAATGCCGGCTTTTCAGCTCGGGTTGTGAGCAGACAAAGGAGGAGACTGTGGGCAGGAAAAGGAGGAGGACAGGGGCCGTTTTCCCAAAACTAGGACTACACGTCACTTGTAGTTATTACTCTCTACTTAGAGTGGTAACTGCAAGGTCTCCATCCTAGTCTTGGGAAAACGGCCCCCTGTCCTCCTCCTTTTCCTGCCCACAGTCTCCTCCTTTGTCTGCTCACAACCCGAGCTGAAAAGCCGGCATTTTGTGCGCTGCCCGCCGCAGAGTTGCCGCGCGCGCCGGGAGCGCCTCACTTCGCAATTCTTTTCACTGCATCGTCATTGCCGCGTTCGTGCGAGTCTTTTGCGCCAGGTTTCGTGCCGTTTGGTGCGCTGCGTGTCGAGCCCCTATTGCTGGGCCCAGACCGGGACCGCACACGCGCAGCCAGTCAGCCAAATCGCCCACTCACTACCGCTGGGGGTATATACATGTACAAGTCTTGCAAAAAAGTCCTGTAAAAGGCGAAATCACGGTGCGGCGAGATCCGGCAAAATCCGCGCGGCTGCGTCGGGCGTTTCTGCATCGTTTGCGCCAGGTTCCGTGCCATTGGGGGGGGGGGGGGGCGAAAAACCTGGAGAGGCATGACGAGCTTTACTGGAGCGCGAAGAAGTGGCTTGAGGGTGAGGCAATTGAGACTTAGATAGGCCTGAAGCGAGTATAATAGACATTTTATATACTCTGAATCGTGACTTCAGTTGAATCCCACTGAACCATTCCTAGGCTATTTTCAACGTTTACAAATCGGCTCGAGCATCCTCGCCAGCCCAAGCCCGCCGGATCAATTCCCTGACTGGTGCCCGCTCTACCTTGCAGGGACTCCAGTATGGCTTTGCCAGTGCCAACTCGGCCGCCTTGTCGATATCCTCCTCCTTGAATCCCTTCCATCCTGAATTCCTGCCTTAGGCCCAGAGGCCACGTAACCTTTCTCTCACATCCCGTGTATCAACACATCCGGTCCACACACACATATGTAATCCAACAGAAAGCATCAGATACTGCAAGTCAATCTGACGAGCGTGTGGAAAGGCTTAAATCTCGAAAGACGGACAGGCATGAAATACCTCAAGTCGATCTGACGAAAACGTTGAAAGCCTAAAATCTCGGAAGACGTACAGGCTGCAAGAAACCCGTCGAAAAGTCTCAATCTCGCAAGACGTACACTGCAAGAGGCATCAGAAATCGCAAGTCAATCCAACGAGCTTGTTGAAAGTCCCGCAGGGCATACGGACATTTTGACAGCGTCAGATAAGGCAAGAAGCATCAGACATGCAGTTAATATGACGAGCGCAACGAATAGGCTCAAATCAAAAGACAGACAGGCTGCAAAAAGCATCAGGTCCATCACATCTCACAAGTAAATCTGACGAGCTAGTCAAAAATGTTCAATTCCCAAAAGACATACAGACAACGAGCTCGTTGAAAAAAGCTCAAATCTCGGAAGGCGTGCGGTTACAGCCACGTTGCAAAAACCGTCGAGCAGCGATACAGCTTATGGTTTTGGCTCCATCACAAAGTCCTTCATCTCTGCCGCAGTTGCGAAGCTGGTAGACGAGAAGAAGTTGGCCTAGACTACCCGCGTGGCAGATATTCTTCCCAAATTTTGTCACGACAGCCCGATAATCACGGATATGACAACTATTACCGACACACTCAGTCATTGTTGCGGGCTTGATGGTCCCGGCGCAATGAGCTTGGCCTTTCAAGGTGATGGCGATATGCTTTGTCCGAAACACAGCCTTTTCCAGCTCGTCAATCACTTTGGCATCCAATTTCCCTTCCGGCGGAACTGGGGTTATTTGGTTTGGGGCTATTCCATCGCGGGGGCCATCATTGAGAAGGTGACCCATAAACCACTGAAAGATTATCTGTCTGAGGCACTCGTTCATCCCCTAGGCTTAAAAGCCACATCTTTCAGTCCTGGAGACTTTCAGCCGGGAGAGCTGTCTCGTCCCCATGTTGGGCTGCAAGAGACATCGATATCGCAAGTCGATCTGACAAGCTCGCTGAAAAGGTACAGGCACTTCAAGAGGCATCTAGTATCGCAAGTCAGCTGACGAGCTTGTTAAAAGTCTCAAATCTCGGAAGACGAACAGGCTGCAAGAAGCCCAGCGCATAAGATGACCCAGGAAGCAAGGCATTAAACAAAACAGCTGGCGTGCAATTCGCCAAAAACCAGCAAACACGCCAACGACGACAACTCAGCCACCAGCGCACGCAGCAGGCCCAGACCTGGCGCAAAAGACTCACAGAGACACGCCGCACACGATGCAGGGGAAATCAAAGCGCTACCGGCGCTCCCGGCAACTCTGCGGCGGGCAGCGCACAAAATGCCGGCGGGATGGTGGTTTTTCGCTTAAGTTGTAAGCGGAAAGGGAGGAGACTGTAAGTGATTTTCCGAGGAGAACAATAACGTCATCTAGGTCTTTTACTTTATGAAGTAAAGAAGAAGGCCATCAGGACTAGTGTTCTCCTCGAAAGACATACAGCGCTGCGAGAAGCACTAGGTATTGTGTCACAGGAAAATATGAGCCTATTTCAGGGTCATAACTACACATGAAAAGTGGCCTCTGGCTACGCCATTTTTCTGTGTGACATATTGCAAGTCAGTTGACGGGCTTGTCGAAAGGTTCAAATGTCGGAAGACGTACAGGCATAAAATACCGCAAGTCGATCCGACGAAGACGTTGAAAAGGCTTAAACATTGGAGGACGTACAGGCATCTGATATCGTAAGTCAATCTGACAAGCTCGTTGAAAGGTTCAGGCGCTGCAAGAAGCATCAGATCACAGGTCAATCTGACGAGCTCATTCAAAGGTTCAATTCTCGGAAGACGTACAAGCGCTGTTGGACACTACACATCCTAGGTCGATCTGAAGAGCTCGTTGAAAAGGCTCAAAACTCGGAACGTAAAGGCGCTGCAAGAGGCATCTGGTATCACAAGTCAGCTAATTAGCTCGTTCAAAGGTTCGACTCTCGGAAGACGTACAGGCTGCAAGGAGCTGATTGAACGGTTTAATTCTGGAAAGACGTGCAGGCTGCAAGAGGCATTCGATATCACAAGTCAGTCTTACCAGCTCAAGGCTCAAGTCTCGGAAGACGTACAAGCATCTGATATCGCAGGTTAATTTGACAAGCTCCTTGAAAGGTTCAAATCTCAGAAGACGTACACTGCATAAAGCATTAGATATCGAAAGTCAGTCGACGAGCTCGCTGAAAGGTTCAGGCGCTGTAGGGAGCATCGGATGTCGCATGTCAATCTGAAGACGAGGCAGATGTGCAAGATATGATGATGGTGGTGGCCACAGGTCAGGATTTTAGTCAGGAAGACGGTTACATAAGAAGCGGTCGGTAGAGGGAAAAGTTGGCACTTGGAAGAGGGGAAACGTTAGCACTCTGAAGAGTCGAAAATTCAGCACTTGGGGGAGGGGGAAAGTCAGCACTTAGGAAAGGCAACAGTCAGCTGCTGCTGCTGATGATGATGATGATGCCGCTGATGATGATGACAATGCCGCTGCTGCTCCTGCTGATGATAATGCCGTTGCTGCTGACGATGATGTTTTCTGCTCAGGCAAATGTTAAATCTGGGTCAGCGCCCAAGGTGCAAAAAAAGTAGGGCTTAGTTAGGGAGGGGAGAGGAGGCTAAGAAGTAACTCAAGAGTAACACGACAACACAGCACAATAATCAGCACACAAGATGAAGAAGAAAAAAGTAGCGCATAAGATACAGAATAGCATAGCACATAAGGTGCATTAAAAAACAGTGCCTAAATCATCACACCTGGTGCGTAATGTACGAAAATTCTGCTTGGTTAGGGGATCAGACGCGCAACAACACAACATACCCTATAACTACAATAGTAATACTACGAGACAAAACCAAACCTGGTGCAAAAGATACACAAACACTCAGCGCATATGATGGAACATAAAGCGAGGCATGAAACAAAAGACCTGGCGTGAAATTCACCAAAAACGTCGCTAATAATCACAACTCAATCACCAGCGCACGTAGCAGGCCCAAACCCGGTGCAAAAGACTTGCAGAAACGCAGCACACACTGCAGACGAAATAACAGCGCTTCCGGCGCTTCCGGAAACTCTGCGGCAGCAGCACACAGAATGCCGGCTTCTCAGCTCTGGTTATGAGCAGAAAAAAGAGAAGACTGTGGGCAAGAAAAGAAGGAGGCTGCGGGACTTCTTGTCGAGACTAAGACAGTCTTCCTAATAGTTACTCTTTACTGTACTCAGTACAAGTAGAGTAATTATTCTGAAGACGTAGTCGTAGTCTCAAGAAAACGTACAGGTATTACATATTAGCAAGTCGATCTGACGTGCTCGTCGAAAAGGCTCGATTCTCGGAAGACATGTAGGCGTTTTCGAAGTGTTGGATATCGCAAGCAGAATTAGACATTGCAATTCAGTTGACGAGCTCGTCGAAAGGTTTGAATATTGGAAGATGTGTAGGCTGAAACAAGCATCAGCCATTGCAAGTCAGTTGATGAGCTCGTCGAAAGGCTTAAATCTGAGAAGACGTACAAGTATTACATATCGCAAGTTGATCTGACGAGCTCGTTGAAACGTTCCAATGTCGGACGACGTACAGGCTGCAAGAGGCATTCGATATCGCAAGTCGATTTGACGAGCTTGCTGAAAAGGTTCGAATATCGGAACGCACAGGCGCTACAAGAGGCATCTAGTATCGCAAGTCAGCTAAATATCTCGTCAAAAAGGTTCAAATCTCGAAAGATAGTCGCTGCAAGAAGCATCAGATATAGCAAGTTAGTTAACAAGCTCGTTAAAAGGTTCAGCCGCTATCGAAGCATCAAACATAGTAGGCCAATCTAGCGAGGTTATTGAAAAGGGTTAAATCTCGGAAGATGTATGGGTGTGCAAGAAGCAAGAGATGTCGGAAGGAGCTTGTTGAAACGGTTCAAATGTCGGAAGATGTACACTGCACAAAGCATCAGATATCGAAAGTCAGTTGACGAGCTCGTTGTTGAAAGGTTCAGGCGCCACAAAAGACATCAGATCCATCAGAGATCGTGCGGCAATCTGACAAAGACGATTTCTTTGATGATGGGATTGTCGGGCGCGATCTTATTCAGTCAGGAAGAAGGTCATAGTAGGAGCGGTCGGCGGAAGGGAAACGTCGGCACTCGGGAGAGTAGAAGAGTTAGCACTCGGGAGAGCTCGGAAGAGGGGAAAGTCAGCACTCACGGAAGGGAAATGTCAGTTGATAATTCTGATGCTGCTGATGATGATGCCGTTGCTGCTGATGATGTCGTTGCTGCTGCTGATGCCGCTCCTGCTGCTGCTGCTGCTGCTGCTGATGAGAATGTTGCTATCCACGCAAGAAATGTCGCTGCTGCTGATGATAGTGATGCCGCTGCTGCTGTCAGCACTCGAGAGAAGGGAAAAGTCAGCACTCACGAGAGGGAAGAGTCAGCAATGATGATGCTGTCGCCGCCGCCGCCGCTGATGATGATGGTGCCACTGATGATGCCGCCGCCGATGATAATGATGCCGCTGCTGCTGCTGCTGCTGCTATTGATGGTGCCGCTGCTGCTGGTGATGATGCCGCCGCTGGTGATGATGATGATGCCGCCGCTCCTTTTTCTGATGATGATGTTAATTCCGCTGCTAGTGATGATGATTCTGCTGGTGATGCCGCTTCTGCTGATGGCCACAGGCCAGAATTCCGGTCACGATCCCGGTCACGATCCTGGTCACGATCCTGGTCACGATAGTAGCGGTCGGGAAGGGCGAAAAGTCGGATGCTGCTGCTGCTGCGGACGACGATGATAATGCCACGGATGACGCCGTCGATGATAATGATGCCGCCGCTGCGGCCGCTGATGCTGTTGCTGCTGCTGATGCTGTTGCCCATGCGAGAATAGCAGCGCCCGGGGTGCAATAAAGCATGGCTTGCTCGGTCGGGGGACCAGCGAGCGATATGGGGCTGGTACGTGACACAAGAGTAACACAAGAACGACACAGCACAACAACCAGTGCACAAGATAGGACAATTCCTAGTGCAAAAGATGTAAGATTTCGCCTTGTATACAATGCAAGAAGAGGTAACACCCTTAATGTAACGCTCGGCGCGCAAACCACCCAAAACCAGGTTGTCTCCCCGCGGCACCAGGCAACAAGTAACATGCAACACAGCACAGCCAGCAACACCACAACTAGCGCATAAGATAGAATAAAACCTAGTGCAAAAGCTACAGACAATTGAGCTACATAAGATACAAGACAAGGCAGCACTCTGAATATATCACTCGCTGCGTAAACGACCAAAAACCAAAGTCATCTCCCCATGGCACAGGCCAACAAGCAACATGCAGCAGCCAACAATAACCAGCAACACCACGACACAACCAGCGCACCAGACAGAAGCAAATCCGGCGCAAAAAGATGCACACGAGCCCGGCGCACGAGCTGCAATAAAAAGCAGGGCATGAGACAAAACACCGGGCGTGTAATCAGCCAAAAATAAGGCCTTACACGCCAACCACCACAACTCAACGACCAGCGCACCAAACGACCCCAAACCTAGCGCAAACGACTCGCAACGACGCAGCCATCACGATGCAAGCGAAACCACGGCGCTCCCGGCGCGCGCGGCAACTCTGCGGCGGGAAGCGCACAAAATACCGGCGGGATGGGGTTTTTTGCTCGAGTTGTAAGCGGAAAAGGGAGGAGGTTATGAGCAGAAAAAGGACCAAACTGTGGGCCGTCTCCTGTTACTAGGATGGAGACCTTGCAGTCTTTACTCTATTAGAGAGAGTAATTACTGCAAGTGACGTAGTCCTCTTGGTGTGCTTGGCGGAAGGATTCCAACAGCTACCGGATGCCCACTGCGGTGGGGGCTTTAAAGATCTGGTAAAATTGTTAGTCAGACCTTCGGCATGAAACATAAACCAGCTACATAGAGAAATACTCACGCCAATACTGGTACCTGCTACGAGACTTATCACAAACAAATCGATACCATTCAGACACATCCATTCAGCCGCAAATGATCTGAGTTAACCAAACCATGAAAAGCGAGATGCTTCTGGTGAACTCTTCGGCTCATTCTGGGGCAAGGATGGCATGAACTTCGGTTTATCGTCCTTTGAAGGCGCCTTGTCCTACAATCGCCCTCCTACTAGTCAGGAGTTAGAAGATGTGCCAATGTCACAGGATTTCCCCTCTCCCAGGTGCTGACAGCAGTAACAGCATCACCAGCAGCAGCAGCAGCGGCAGCATCATCATCACCAGCAGCATTATTATTAGCAGACTCATCTCTCACCCAAGTGCTAACAACAAAGCATATGCCGAAATTATTAATCGATACACAGATCGCAGACATGAGTTTGCAGAGTGCGGGCGTCGCGAGAGTTGCGTTGTCGTCAGGTCATCTCTATCAAAAGTAGGCAGGCGCTCCCACCCTGCCAATATGGTCAGAAAACTAGGAATGTGGATGATAGAAAAAAAAAAATTAAAAAAAATTAAAAAAAAAAAATAAATTAGTGTATTTTTCTTTTTCTTCGGATGTGCTGGATGAATATACGATCCTTTCGTCTGCAGCGCGGCCATGATCCGCTACACGTGCAGGAGGACCATCATCTGCCAGAGCATGGGGAGGGAGTGTGGGTGTACAGGACCGACGACATGTCCGACATCATCATCACCAAGTGTTGCATGTGCAAGAGCATCAACGGAGACACGAACGACTACTCGTACGAGACTGCGGAGACGCTCATGGAGACTCGTGAGTACACCACAACGGAGAGGTATCTGTCTCCCAACACCACCACATTTGATGAACAAGAAGATGGACACGTACATAGCCGTGGACAAGATCTTGAAGCCCATCCTGAACCACTGCACAGCCTGGAGCCTGGGCGCGGACCTGAACCTGGCCGTCTACCCGCACTCAGACTTCCTGGCGGACACGAACCCCAACATGTCGAAGATCATGAGCGTCAATGAGGACGGGTGCACGAGTAACCACTAGATGTCACCACCACCACGTATGATCGAGTATGAGTACAGGAACACGATCTGCGGCATGTGCTCGAACAAGATCGTGCAGATGTACGGGGACAACGTCGGTCCAGGCCTCTCTCTGGCGATGTTGAGGATCTCGTCGCTGTCAAGGATCTGGTACGGGGTTGTGTCCTTGTAGTTGGCCACGTGCATGAGCATAGAGAGCTTGTTGTTTATGGCCACGTCCATGTACTCGCTGTTGCAGGAGGACCCGTCCGCGTACAGGAGTGTCACCAGACCCCTCGCCGTGCCTGTCATCTCGGTCCACCTCTCGCGCTTCTGGTTGTTCCACCACACGTCCACACGTTGCACTTTGGCCACGGGTTCGGACCCGGGCTGGTGACTGTGTTCACGCTGATGAACGAGTTACAGATTGAGCCTATTGTAGTTCTCGATGCCCATGTGGCCGTGCCGGGTCTCGAAGAGCTCGTCGTCTGAGCACTTGAGGATGGTCTTGTGGCTGTTCTTGAAGATCTTGCTGTTCTCGCACCCGTGCAGGCTGGTGTTCATGGACACGTGGAGGTACTGGGCCATGCGCAGAGATAACAACGTTGGTGGACGGGTCAATGTCGAATCGCATGGAGGAGGGGATAGGAGGCTCTGTTGAGTCGCATATTAGCATCTTATTCCTGTATTAAGTCCGGCAGACCATATTCTTTTTGCTTTTTCAGAGGGGAAACCACATCACATACGAAAGTGCAGAGTCCTGGAGATGTCCTCGATAGTCTGCTTGGGCTCGACCGTGACCGCGTCCTTGATCTTGTGTATGTCTCTGCCCGCGATGATGATCGGTCACCGCTTCGTGTCGAGGTTCCAGCCCAGGGTACATCTCGCTCAAGGCGTTGGTCAGATCGATCTGCGACTGGGTGAGCTCGCTGGCGTCCATGCTCATGTAGATGTAGACATTCATGTTGCGCGTCGTGTACGGATAGTCCGTGTTCCGGGACGACACATAGATTTTCTTGTAGATGACACGATCCTGTACTAGAACATCTTCGCATCCACACTCGAGTCTGCAAACGCCATGTAGTACTGGTACACACGCCCGTCCTACATCGGAGCGAGTATTCAAGGCTTCAATTCGCGGAAGATATACAGGCGCCTGATATCGCAAGTCAATCTGACGAGCTCGTTGAAACGTTCGCATGTCGGACGACGTATAGGCTGCAAGAAGCATCGGTAATGCAAGTTAGTAGACGAGCTCGCTGAAAGGTTCAAAACTCGGAACGTACAGGCGCCACAGGAGGCATTTGATCTCGCAAGTTAATCTAAAGACAATGATGGTGGTGGCCACTGGTTAGGATTCCAGTCAAGACGGTCACGGTAGTAGCGGCCTGGAGACGGAAAAGTCAGCTGATGATAATGATGATGCTACCGCTGCTGTTGATGGTGATGCCGTTGCTGTAGATATGGATGTTGCTACCTACAGAAGAAATGTCGCTGCTGCTGCTGATGATGATGATGCCAAGTCAATTCAACGAGCTTGCTGGAAAGGCTTGAGTCTCAGAAGATGTACAGGCTACAAGGAGCTAGTTGACGGTGTAATTCTCGGAAGACGTATAGGTATCTGATATCGCAGGTCAATCTGACGAGCTCGTTCAAAGGTTCAATTCTCGGAAAACGAACACGTATCATATATCGCAAGTCAGCAAACGAGCTGAAGACGATCAAGATGTTCAAGATACGATGATGGTGGCCACAGGTCGGGACTCCGATCGGAATTCTCGTCAGGATTCTGGTCATAATAGTAGCGGTCGGGAGGGGAAAAGTCAGCCCTCGGGAGCGAGAAGAGTTAGCTAATAGATGTTGCTGCCGTTGCTACTGATGATGATGGAGCGGTCGGTAGAGGGAAAAGTTGGCACTTGAGAGAGGGGAAAAGTTAGCACTCGGCAGAGGCGAAAAGTTAGTACTCGGCGGGGGGGGGAAATTTACCTGCTGATGACGATGCCACCGCTGCTGCTACTGATGATGATGCCGCTGTCGCTGATGACGATGTGCTGCTCATGCAAGAAATGTCGCTGCTACTGCTTGCTGCTGACGATGATAGCCACAGACCAGGATTCTGGTCACGATATTTGCCCCGGGGAGAGGGAAATGTCAGCTGTTGATGGTGGTGCTGATGATGTTGCAGCTGCTGCTAAAGATGCTGCTGCTGTTGCTGCTGCTCATGTTGATGGCTACAGGCCAGGATTTCGGTCGGTAGAGTACCGGTCGGGAGGGGGAAAAGTCAACACGCGGGAGAGGGAAGAGTCAGCTGCTGATGATGATAATGATGATTTTGCTGTTGCAGTTGATGACGATGATTCCGCTGCTGCTGTCAGCATTTGGGAGAGGGGAAAAATCAGCACTTGGGGGGGACCAGCGAGCGAGCAATCCGGGGCTGGTACGTAGCACAAGAGTAACACAACAGCATAGCATAACAACTAGGACACAAGATGAGATATTTCTCGGTGCAAAAGATGCACAAGAGCCCAGCGCATGAGTTGCAATAATAATCAGGGCGCGAAATAAAACACCCGGTGCGCAAACTACGAAAAACCGGTTCAAGTAGTCAGTAATCCATCCATTAGGGGGGGCTTACAAGCTACATGCAACACAACATAACAGAGCACAATAGCAACACGACAAGACAAAACTAAACCCAACGCAAAAGATGCACAAGAGCCTAGCAAACAAGGTGTAATACAACGCAGGGCGCAAAATAATGCATCTAGTGCGTAATCTACGAAAAACCTGCTTGGTCGGGCCAGCGATTAGGGGCTCATAAGTAACATGCAACACAACTAGCAACAGCACAACAGCAACACAGCGAGACAAGGCCAAACCTGGTGCAAAAGATGTAAAAGAGCGTAGCGCACAGGGTTTAATAAAAATTAAGGCATGAAATAAAATACCTGGCGTGCAATTTGGCGGTGGCAGTGGCAGTGGCATTTCCTCTTCCTCTTCTTCTCTCTTAGATAACCTAGATTAGATAAATTAAATTGTTTTATTACTATTTGCTTTACCTTTAGGTATTAATACCCTTATTATCTAAAGCCCTATACTTCCTAAAATAATACTATTTATAAGAGTAAATATAGAAAGCATAGGGGCTTTTCGCTTAATATTAAAAGATTCTTGCATAAAGCGGTAAGTAAAATAAAGCATTTAATTTAATTAAGTTTATCTAAGAAGAGAAGCAGAAGAAGAGGAGGAGGAATGTCCCCGAGCGCGCCGTATAAAAGAGGTACGCTAGGGTAGCCACGTGATCTTAACAAGGGATTCTAGCAGAATCAGTGACAGGCTCAGTTAAGGTTGTGGCTAAACTAGTCCCTAGAGTGTCGCGCCACTTGCCGCAGTAAATGTCTTCAAAACTAACTCTCTAGATGCAAGAGGGCCCTTTAGCGTTGGCCTCAACAGCAGCCGGCTTGGATTTGTTAGCCTTTGCAGCCGGCTCAGGTTTATGCGCATTAAAGCAGTCCTCAGCACTCTTGAATCGAGGCTCAACCTGCAGACCCTGCAGATAGTCTCGCATGGCTTGCTGATCATCAAAGCCCAAGCAGTATTTCTTAGTGCCACAGCTCTCATCCGTATGCTCGAAAAAATTATCGCTCGCACTGCCGCAGTATCTGCCTCCATCACTGGCTTTTAGGATATAAGGAAGCTTTTTGGCGTTGGCCTCAACAGCAGCCGGCTTAGGTTCATGGGCATTAAAGCAGTCCTCAGCACTCTTGAATGAAGGCTCAGCCTGTAGATAGTCTCGCATGGCTCGCTGATCATCAAAGTCCGAGCAGAATTTTTTAGTGCCACAATTCTTATCCGTATGCTCGAACCAAGTATCGGGCCCCCCCTTGCCGCAGTATATGCCTCCATTGCTGGCTTTTTGGATATAAGGGAGCTTTTTGGCGTTGGCCTCAACAGCAGCCGGCTTGGATTTGTTGGCCTTAGAGGCAGTCAGCTCGGGGTGCGGCATAGCGCAAACTAAAGCAATAGCGCTGCCTAAAATCGCGAACTTCATTTTCAAATAGTGTAGAGTGGTAGAGTAAAAAAACAAAAAAAGGGGGTAAAGATAGAGGGGAGTAGAGGGAGGTATTAACGTTGATTGACTGGTCGAGTGAGTATGAATTATCTGGACAGGACTTCAAGGACGTAAAGTAAAAGCTTAGTTATTTATATAGAAATATCGATGCCGCTGTTATATCTTATGGTAGTATAATTGCAATATCTAGTCCTCTGTACATGACTCAGTTGACTAAGCTTTTATTAAAGTAATTTCCAAGTCAAGCTCATATTTTGGGTATTGTACCCAACGTGATATTCGCAACTTACAATCGCCCACGTGGTAACGGGAAATTTACTGCGGGTCGATTGGCCTCAACGACTCGGCGATGCCAAGTGAAAAATTCTTCGAGGTACATGCGCATTTGGCCCAAGAGTAACCAACACTGTTCCCACAGACCCAAATTTAGCATTGAATGGGTGGGGGGAATATTGTAGCCCCCCCCACCGAACGGGATTACCGACCGGAATGTTTACGATTCAGAGTTCATTGCCGGATTCTGGTACGTGCTGGAATTTACAAAATTGTAAGAGTTTTCAATTTCTAACTTAATATTGGCACTCAAACGGCCCTGACTAGCGGGACAATTATGCGCACTGGAAGGTGAAGATATTTTTCTTATTAAGCAAGATAGTGTACTTGACATAAACAGCACTACTTTGCAAGCATCATTCCACTTATTCAAATGCATGAATAAGTATTCGGACAACGGTTTCGTATCTATAGATTGCTTATGCGTCGATATGTGTAATTAACCCGGAGTATAAGATTCAGCAGCAGTTTGCTCTTCAATGCTACGGAACTTTCATGTAATAACCAAAACGCTGTTTACTGCTTGTGTTCCATATAGACCATCCTCGATTTACATTACGCTCAACGCAGCACGACAAGACAGTCTAATCCTCTTGTCCTCATTGCCATGGTTTGTCTAGCCTTGTCGACCCTCGCATTGCTGCTCGCCACAACTGCCGTTGCCACAGCATCTGGCTCAGTGGCGAACAACAATAGCACGGAAGCCAATCATGATTCCAATTACCAAGCGTACATCTTTGAGTGCGAGAGTGATCGGTATACTGAGCTCCTAGCCAATGTCGTAGAGGGGAAAGGGTGCCAAGTGCGCCATAAGTTCGACTCAAAGGTCTTCCGTGGCCTCTCGATGCAGCTGGGAAATAGTACCACATCCGACAACACAGTAGCCGAGATAAAAGCCATGAAGGGCATCAGGGGCATGTGGCCTTTGAAGATTTTAAAACATCATACTATCCAAGACAAGGTAGAGAATCAGCCGGTCCACAAGCCAAAGGAAGAAGGATGGCGTGGTCTTGATCAACGTGCTGCCGATACGGCATATCAATCCCGTTGGACTCATTTGATGACGAATGTGGATAAGCTGCACAATAAGGGATTCACAGGTAATGGCATCAAGATTGCAGTGGTTGACTCAGGTGTAAGCTCTCGTCCCCCGTCTCCGTAGGACCATCTCGTGTGCGTGAGCCTGACATTGATTCAAAGCCAACAACAATAGGTCAACTACACACACCCAGCCCTAGGTGGTTGCTTCGGCAAAGGCTGCCGCGTTGCGTTTGGAGACAATTTCTCTAGCGACGGCAAAAAAGGCGATCCAATGGACTGCTATGACCATGGTACTGAGGTGGCTGGCATCTTGGGAGGACACTCGGCGAATGACAGCTTTATTGGTGCGGCGCCCAACGCCACGCTTATGGCTTACCGCGTTCTTGACTGTAATGGCGACGGAACAGAGGATAGCTTGATCGCAGGCTGGCTAAGGGCCGAGAAGGACGGAGCGCAAATCATTATTACTTCCTCGGGATTCCAAGGCGAGAATTGGGCACAGCGACCACTCGCCATGATCGCCTCCCGCATCTCCGCCGGCGGTGTTCCTTGCATTGGTAGCCTCGGCAACTCACAGGAAAAGGGTCTCTTTTATGCCATGAGCCCTGGTAGCGGCGATGGTGTGATTGCAGTCAACTCGTTCTCGAGCAGCTACGAAATATCAGAACTATCAGCACACGGGCCTACCTGGGACCTTGGCATTAAGCCTAATGTTGTCGTGCCAGGTCAAGGAGTTCCTGTGACGACGAAGCGTGGCGGCTACGGCTTCGATTCAGGTACATCGTTTGCTGGGCCGCTTGTTGCAGGAATTGTTGCTCTTGTCGCCGAGGCACGGGGTACTTTTGATCCTGTACGCATCAACAGCCTCCTTATGTCGACGGCTAAGCCACAGCGAGACGGCGTAGGGCTATTGACGGTAGCTCAATAAGGAGGCGGACTCGTTGACGCCTGGAGGGCTGCCGATGCTACCACTCTTGTGGAGCCTGCTAGCCTAGCATTCAACGATACGGACCACCGAGCTGCCTCTATCAGCCTTAAGATTACGAATCAGGCCAAATACGACATGACCTATCAGCTCTCCAACTTGACGGCCGCCACGTTGTATACGTTGGATGGCAGCGCCATCACTCCTAGTGAAAAAGAGGTCAGGAGCACTATCGAGGGCGAGCCCAATCAATCCGGAGCTGTTATCAAACTCAGCCGGAACTCCTTCACTCTGGGCCCCGGCCAATCAGCCACCGTGGATGTCTCGGCCGTGGAGCCCTCGGGACTTGATTCTGCGCGCCTGCCCTTGTGGTCCGGTTGGGTCGTTATTAGCGGTTCGGACGGCAGCAACCTGACCGTACCCTACCTCGGCTTGAGTGGTTCACTCCGATCCGCCGCTGTCATGGGCCATGATGCCCTTAGCGTCCGCAGTTTCAGTTATAAGAATTTCAAGACCATCCAGAAGAACTCAACCTTTATCTTCTTGGATCCAGTATCAGGACAAAAGCCTGGCCGTCCAGCCAGTATGGAAATGTTTACTGACGACGAGGATATTTATCACGGAAACGTCTTCCTAACTCTTAGACTAGCTCTAGCTTCGCCCCAGGTGCGCATGGATATTGACATATGTCCACCCGAAAATACAACAACACAGAAAGTGTCGCCTGATGTGTCCATGAACTGCGTGCCAGGTTCTATTGTCATAGACTCTTACGGCATCAGGTCGATCGGCCAGATTGCCGGATTTCCCCAGTACTATGTTTCTCGAAACAAACCGATTCGAGGCGAATGGGACGGTAGTTTCTCCAAGGGTAGATACGTTCCTCTCGGGAGGTATAAGATTGTGGCACGTGCTCTCGCAATCTTTGGCGATGCCAATAATGTATCCCACTGGCAAACTATCGAGTCCCCCATTCTATCTGCTTCCTACTTGCACAACTATATTGATGCGTAATGAGCACTATGAGCAATTTTGGGCCGTTGGAAGATTGATAGGAATAGGAGGGTTACAATTCTGACTAAATTGAATGATATTGATCATCATGTTCAACTTCTTGAAGAGCCCGAAAGCCACCTATTTATTTATGTTACTTTATAGGCCTCATATCCTCGTATTGCCCCGCACCCTCGTATTTTCAGCTTGACCAAATTTCTCCGAATCTAAACTCCAATTGACTAATTTGATCCGATAGATGTGACCGTGCGATAGGTTCTTGTTGGAATCCTGCTGCCAAGCACATCAAGGAGCATGGAGCGAGTCACATGGTCACCTTTCGGCCACGATATTTACACGGCGATATCGAGCCTCCCACTTTGACTTGTTTTCTTCTTCTTAGATAGACAGACAGACTTAATGAGTATATTGCATTTTGAAGCATTTGACCTAGATCACTTGCACAGCCCCCCCCCCTGTGCATCCCACACTTTCACGCATATCGCTGTAAAGTTTGGGCTGCCTTGAACGTTGCACCGCTGCGCGCCTCCCGCTCTAACGCATTATCGATGCTTTGCCGGATGCCCACCAACCCGGTTTGCCTCTGCCACGTGGGAATACAAAACATTATGGGACTGGCATTCAAATTTATCGCAGGCAGTGCATTAGTGCGGCACTAGCAGGTGAGCAAGAATTTTGTGCCACATACTGATGTGTGACGCCCTATCGATTTTTCTCTTATCCCAACGGTTCCTTGTAAATGTTCTCTACATATTATAATCGACTGGATCATGCAATAGATAAGCCAGCTTTGTGTGGTCAGAGAATCACGAATGTACGTGGTCTCGGATTCATGACTAATGAGCTGTGCGAAGTTGGGTCCAGAAACGAGGTTTGTCGGAGACCCCTGTTAAAGGACCAACTATTTTATGGAGACGCAATCTGGAGACAAGCTCGCTCGTCAATGCAACCGGCGGGTTAGAGTTAGAGTAGCCGGCTCCCAGTCGGACCTGGCGCTAGTCAGAAGCAACGCCCCCGCCCCAGAGAGCCTGCGTGCGTGCCTCCGGTCTGGATAACTACATAAACGCCTCGCCTTCGGCCTCGAGATTTGCACTTTTATCAATATACTAGCTCTTTTCGCCCTTTGTCGCATATTTTCCTAGGCGTTTTTCTGCTTTCCGCACTCTTTGAAATATCTACCAATTCGTTCTTTCGTTCTCTTTGGCAACTACACTCACCTATACCTTGCTGATTTAACGTTTAACTACCTCTTAAACGAATCTGTCTTTATATTTCTCGCAACTGCCGAAATGCGTTTCTCCGTCGCCGCTGTCCTGGCTTTTGCCGCTTTTGCTCTTGCGCAGGACCCATCTGCAGACTTCGACCCCGTGTTCAACCCCACGATGAATGAAGTTATCACCGCTGGCAAGCCTTTTACCATCACCTGGGATGCTATATCCAAGTATGCTGATGGTACCATCTCCATCGAATTGATCGGTGGTGCTACCCAGTCTACTCAACAGCATATTGACAATATTGCTTGTAAGTCCGACACGCAACTATGATAAACCGTGATATGACCGCCCCCACCCCCCCCATAGCTCTAAGATGATGAATTATGGGGAAATACTTTGCTAACGATAAATGTAGCTGGCATTAAGAATAAGGACAACTCTTACACCTGGAGCGTTGGTGCTGACCTTGGGGCTGAGAAGGTTTATGGTCTAGTCCTCAAACTTGAGAGCAACCCCAAGATCTTCCAGTTCTCCAACCCTTTCCAAATTAAGGGCTCCAATAAGAAGCCTGTCGGCAGCGATACCGTTGCTCCGTCTTCTTCCCCCACCATCCCCTCCTATACGTCGACTGCCGCTGCTACTACTAGCAGCAGCAAGACCAAGCCCAACAGCACCTACGCCATTGGTAACAGCACCGCCACCAGCTCTATCGATTCCCCTGCGGCCACTGCGGCCGCCTCTGCTATCCACGTTGGCTCTCTCGCCATTTTCGGTGTTATTACTGCCCTCCTTGTTCTGTAAGAAGAGGATGTATAGTAGGTATCAAATGCGTGCTCTTTTGATACGGTTATGGGCTTCTTGTATATGTACTTCGGTAGAGGTTACTTAAGATAATTGCACATAGGTGTTACGGAATGCGCCCGGTATCGAAGACCTGGCTCTGCCAAGTCTGTAATTAGGCCATTTCGCTTAATCTCAACGACTACTTGACCACGAGCTCGAGGCGAGCCTCGAGTTTTGATCTTTCCTTTGTCCCTAGTTTAAGATAGATATTATGAAGGCAACTTTTTGTTGAATAAACTTGGGTCGAGCCCGTTACACTACTCTGGCCTTTATGCTACGGGTATGATTGCTATCACTGACCAAAACCCAACTACAAATATTTGCTTTGCGCTATTATTGTCAGAAGCTGGCCTTGGCAATCTATGGATTTTGAAGGCATTAAATGAAAATGCGTGCAGAACCTACAATTCGAATACCCTCGGTGATTATCACATATTATGAGCTTGCGCTGAAAAATGCCTTCAAGGTCGTTTTTCCACAATCACAACAACTCTGCTTATATCTGTTGAGACAGAAATAGCTCTCTGTGAGGGTTTGGGAAGACTTATCCAATCTACCTAACGATCTTGTTATAAAGAAGGAAGAATTAACGGAGTAAGTGAAGAGATCCCCTGGATCTTTCCTGTAATATCCTCTACGTGCACTGACCACAATGTGGTTGTATAGGCAACTATTGGCCAAGGATGTCGCGACCAATTGTGTCATGAACAGCGCAACAAGGACATCGGCCGAGTCTCACTCAGGGTCTAACCCGGCACATTCACAGTAGCCTAGACCATAACAATATCTAGCATTAACAGCTCACACGGACTACTTTTTAATGCCATCTAAGCATCAATTGTATTTAGCATCAAGCACGGACCAAGTCGAATCGTTCAAGTTGATTTGATGATAGGTGGCGGCTCGATCGTAGCCTACTGTATAAGCGATCGTAACTAGGCTTGATGGGCGGAACGCTTCTACACACTATGATGACGAATAATTCGGTACTAGACCAGATATATAAATTGTATGTCTCCCCTAAGTATAGGTTAGTAGTGCCGTATTGGAGGATGATTCGCGAAGGCTTTTCAGGAGCACGGTCGCGAGAGCAAAATACAAGCAGAACCCCTGCCAAACAACCTTCTGTCCCATGATGCGCAAGAGTAGCAAACCGACGGAGATCTTGCCGGTGGCGTAGCCCATGATGACCCAAGGCTGAGACAACCAGCTCCACTTCAAGGCCTTGACTGTCTCCTTGGGGTGTCAGATCATATACATGTCGCAAGCCACCCTAGGGTAAAACACGTGTGATCCAACACATGTACTCCGCACGAATACAAGTCCACAAACGGGTCGGCCCGACAGTCACGTAAAATTTCACCTGAACACACGGATTAGGGCAACGCGGATAATTTCGCCCTTTTTTAATACATGTTGGTTGACGAGGTCGGGGACCGGAAACTGGTTGCTGCAGCTCATTGCATGTGATTACACCTTTTAAGAGTCATATTGCATAAGAAGACGGGAAGAAATCCTGAGCAACCGGATTAGGGCAACGCCGACGATCTCGACCAGTTGCGACCGTCATAAATTGTCACCTGAGCACTCGGATGAGGGTAACGTCGACAATCTCGGCCCGACAGTCATGCAAATTCTCACCCAAGCACCCGGATTGGGGCAACCAACGCTGATGATCTCATCCCGATTGGATCTATTTTAGCTGATGAGGTAAGTGATCGAAAACTAAGCTTACTACATAAAGTACCACTTCTCAAGAGTTATATTACATCAAAAGACGCAAAGAAATGGATGAAGAAGGCTGGCTGGTCAACAGTCCTAACCTTGCCGCGTTACACAGCCCCAACATGGTAAAAACCCGCCACTTGGACGAATGTACTTATCTAGCACAGTGTCGGAGGTTGTGAGGCCAACAACCAATGCGCGGCGTTTTCGCGACTCATGTCCAACATGCCGGTTGGAAAGCAAGCACAAAAGTGGTTCAACCACAATAAGAAGTCGGGGAAATCCCACCTCTGTGAAAGGACAGAGATCAAAATCGTCAACCATGGACACAATTGTCAATACTGTTCAGGGCATGGCCGAGACGGCCGACGAGTCAGGTCGAAAGCACCTTATCGACTCGTTGAACAAGTTGGTCCTTTCGATTGAAAAACCTCAAGATCTAATGCAGAGACTATTGTATTTGGTATGCACTTGGTTCACTTTTGCTTTTCCTTTGTGACTGACTGACTTTCACAAAGCACGTGTACATCTCTGTCGCTCGAGTAGCATGCGATTTAAAGCTTTTCAGCCACATCGTGGACAACGGCTCTGCCATGACGGCACAAGAAGCAGCACAGAAGTCGGGCGCAGCCCCCGAACTAATTGGTAAGCGGAGCGTGATCTTTGCTCAATGAAAATCTTATATCAATCCGATCCGAATTGACAGCGAACATGGCAGCCCGCTTGCTTCGATATCTGGCATCAGTTGGCGCACTCGATGAGATTGCTCGCGATACCTATGCGGCAAATGCAGCCACCAGGACCATGGCTCAGCCAGCTTGGCAAGCAGCCATCTACCATAAGTACGTATCTATCACGTTGTTTCCCAGGGATCCAGGAACGCTAAGTGTACTCTACAGCTTTGACTTTGCATGGCCCTGCTTCTTGGCGATGCCGGACTTTTTGAAGGAAACAGGTTACAAGGACGTGCAGGATCCTAGGAATTGCCCCTTTAACAAGGGTCATAACACAGACGTTGCGGCTTTCGACTGGTTCCCGAAGCAGGAATGGCTGTTCTCCAATTTTAATCAGTACATGACCATTCAACGAGACGGCATGCCCACATGGCTAGATGTTTACCCATTTATGGAAAAAGCCGCAGGCCTAGGGCCTCAGCAGCCTCTTTTTGTCGACATCGGAGGCGGTGTAGGCCACCAGAGCATTGCGCTTAGGGACGCACTGCCAAAAGAAATCACAAATAAAATCATCGTTCAGGACCAAGCCCCCGTTATAGCGCGATCTATTCAGAAGGCTGGGATTGAGAGCGTCGTACACAATTTCTGGCAGCCACAGCCCGTTAAGGGTGCGCGCATCTATTACATGCGAAACATCATCCACGATTGGCCTGACCATGAGTCGCTGGAACTTCTCAAGTTGACCAAAGCGGCTATGGGTCCTGACTCGGTTCTATTAATTGATGATATGGTTGTGCCTGATACAGGTGCGCACTGGCAGGCTACGCAGCTTGATATGCTCATGATGTCCGCGCTCGCCTCGCGCGAGCGTACGAGGGCCCAGTGGAATAACCTGATCCCAAAAGCAGGTCTGAGAATTAACAATGTGTACCAGTACACCATTAGCCTCAACGACTGTATTATCGAATGCGTTCCTGCGCTGGATTAATGATGTGTGTGTCAGATATGGCTCAAAGAGCAGTTTACTATACTGAGGTGTCTGTCCACCAAGCTATGTATTGTTTTATGTGACCGATATCTAGATATTTCGTTGACGCGAAGCTATGAGCTAAATATGAGGAGTTGATAGTTTGACTTCGAACGTTGCTCCTACGACCCTAGTCATACTTGTGAGCGCTATGCTCACATTCATTTCTTAATGAATATGTCTTCTTAGCCCGTGATTGACCGTAAATGGGCCTACGACGTTAGAAGAGGCAGCCCCATTTTGAAAGGCTTTTGGCAAGGCTTGTCCAAAGGTTCAAATGTCGGAAGATATACAGGCGCTGCAGGAAGAATCAGATCGCACGGTTATTGTAGCAAGCACAGGGGCTTCTGATTTGACGTCGAAAGGTCTTTGCACAAAGCAATAGGTAAAACAAAGTATTCAATTCAATTAGGTCTGTCCAAGAAAGAAGAATAAGAGGAAGTGAAATGCCCGCGAGCGCGCCGTATAAAAGAGGTGCGTTGGGGTGGCCAGGTAATCTTGACGAGGGATTCCAACAGTCAATGTAACAAGCTTGTTGAAAAGGCTTAAATCTCGGAAGTTGAAAAGGTGTGTAAGAAGCAACAGATATCGTAAGGAGCTTGTTGAAATCGTTCAAATGTCGGAAGATGTACACTGCACAAAGCGTCAAATATCGAAAGTCAGTTGACGAGCTCGTTGAAAGGTTCAATTCTCGGAAGACGTACAGTCGCTATCGAAGCATGAAACAAGCTAGATCGATCTGGCGAGCTCGTTGAAAACGCTCAAATCTCGGAACGTACAGGCTCTACGAGAAGCATCGGATATCGCAGGGTCAATGTGACGAGCTTGTTGAAACGCTCAAACCTCAGAAGACGTACAGGCTGCAAGGAGATCGTTGAAAGTTTTGGATCTCGGAAGACGTGCAGGCATCTGATATCGTAGTTTAATTCGACGAGCTCGTTGAAAGGTTCAACTGTCAGAAGACATACACGCGCTATCGAAGCATTAAACATCGCAGGTTAGTCTATCGAGCTTATTAAAAAAGCTTAAATCTCGGAACGTACAGGCACTTTTGAACCATTACATATCGCAAGTGAATCTAACGAGCTCGCTGAAAAGGTTCAAATCTTAACCTGACTAGCTCGAAGAAAAAGGCTTCAATCTCGAATGACATAGGCACCAGGCATCGAGTCGATCTGATGAGCGCGACAAAAAGGTTCAAATTGGGAGGCATACAGGCTGCAACAGGCATCAGATATCGCCAGTCAGTTGACAGGCTTGTTGAAATTTGTAAATATCGGAAGACATACGCTGGAAGAAGCATTCGATATCGCAAGTTAATCTGACGAGCTCGATGAAAATGTTTAAATCTCAGAACGTACAAGAGCTGCAAGAGGCATCTGGCATCGCAAGTTAGCTAACGAGCTCTTTAAAAGGGTTCAATTCTCGGAAGACACACAAGCTTTAGTATTGGAGTTAATCTGACGAGTGCGACACAAAGGCTCAAATCGGAAGGTGTACAGGCTGCAAGGAGCTTGTTGAAAGGTTTCAATCTAGGAAGACGTCAGGAAGCATCGGAAATCGCGGGTCATCATCTGACGAGCTTGCCGGAAGGCTCAAATCTCGGAATACGTACAGGCATGAAATACCGCAAGTCGGTCTGATGAAGACGTTGAAAAGGCTCCCACCTCGGAAGACGTACACTGGAAAAGGCATTCGATATAGCAAGTCAATCTAACGAGCCGGTCAAAAATGTTAAATTCCAGGAAGACATATGGGACGAGCTCGATGAAAAAGCTTAAATCTCGGAAGATGTGGAAGCATGAAATACCGCAAGTCGATCTGACGAAGACGTTGAAATGGCTCAAACCCCGGAAGACGTATAGGCTACAAGAAGCTCGTTGGAAAGGTTTCAATCTCGGAAGAGGTACACCGCACAAAGCATCGGATATCGAAATTCAGTTAAAAAGCTCATTGAAGGATTTAGGCGCTGCAAGAAGCATCAGATCGCAGGTCAATCTACTGTTGAAGGGTTCAATTCTCGGACGACGTACAGGCATCCAATGTCGCAGGTCAATCTAACGAGCTCGTTGAAAGGTTCGAATGTTGGACGTATGGGCTGCAAGAAGCATCAGGCATTGCAAGTCAGTTGACGAGCTCGTTAAGAGATTCAGGTGTCCGAAGACGTACAGGCGTTCAAGAAGCATCGGATCTATCAGATATCGTGAAGCAATTCGACGAAGACGATTTCTTTGATGATGGGATTTTCGGCCGCGAGCTATTTCAGTCAGGAAGACTTTCGGGAAAACGGTTATGATGAGCGGTCGGTAGAGGGGAGAAGTCGGCACTCGGGAGAGGGAACCGTCAGCTGATGATGATGATGCCGCCGCCGCTACTGCTGTCAGCACTTGGAGAAGGGGAAAATTCGGCACTTAGGAGAGGGTAGGGTCAGCTGATGGTGATGATTCCGCCGCTGCTGCTGCTGCTGGTGATGATGGTGATGATGCCGCTGCTGGTGATGATGATGACGATGATGATGCTGCTGCTGCCAGCACTTGTGAGAGTGGACAAGTCAGCACTCGGGAGTTGGGAAGAGTCAGCTGATACCAATGATGAGGATGCCGCTACTATGGATGATGATGATGCCGTTGCTGCTAATGAGGATGTTGCTGCCCACGCAAGAATAGCCATTCCCACCAGGCAGATGTCAGATCTAGGTCAGTGCCCAATGTGCAAAAAAAAAAGGCAGGGCTTGGTCAGGACCAGCGATACGGGGCTAGTAAGTAACACAAGGGTAACACAACAGATAACATAATAAACAGCGCACAAGATGCAGAAATAACCAGCGCAAAAGATGCAGGAAATTGCGGCGCATATAGTGCAGCAGGAGGCAGCTCCGTAAATGCATCACGCGGTGCGCAAGCTATGAAAAACCAAGAGGGTCTCTGCAGCACAGTAGCGCAACAAGCAACACGGCACAACATAATACACCGCAAAACAGCAACACAGCGAAACAAAACCAACCCCGGTATTAAAGATGCACACAAGCTTAGCTCATAAAGTGAATTAAAAAGCAAAGCATGAAACAAAACACGTGGCGTGCAATTCGCCAAAAACCACAACTCAACCACCAGCGCACGCAGCAGGCCGAAACCTGGCGTAAACGACTCGTAGAAACAGGCCGCACACAATGCAGACAAAATAAAGGCGCTCCCGGCGCTCCCGGCGCGCGCGGCAACTCTGCGGCGGGCAGCGCACAAAAGGCCGGCGGGATGGGTGGTTTCTCGGTCAGGTTGTGAGCAGAAAAGGGAGGAGGTCATGAGCAGAAAAGGACAAGACTGTGGGCCGTCTCCTTTTACTAGGATGGAGACCTTGGAGTCTTTACTCTAGTAGAGAGAGTAATTACTACAGGTGACGTAGTCCTAGTAAAAGGAGACGGCCCACAGTCTTGTCCTTTTCTGCTCACAACCTGACCGAGAAACCACCCATCCCGCCGGCCTTTTGTGCGCTGCCCGCCGCAGAGTTGCCGCGCGCGCCGGGAGCGCCTTTATTTCGCAGTTTCTCGCGCCGGCAGCATGTGCACTATATGCGCCGCGCTATTCTGCATCGTTTGCGCCAGGTTTTGTGTCGTTTAGTGCGCTGGGTGTCGAGTTGCGTGCAAGCCCCTGACCGAGACCGCACACACATAGATACGTAGCCGAAATTCCTACTAATTATCGCTTAGAGCATATATATACATAAGCTATGCAAAAGGTCCTGCAAAGAGCGAAACTATGGTGCGCCCTGCGCGCGCCATCACGCCGAGCTGGGGCATGTGGCGGCGGCAGTGGCAGTGGCATTTTCTCTTCTCCCCCTTCTCTCTTAGATAGCCCGGATCAGATAAATTGAATTATTTTGTTATTATTTGCTTCGCCTTCCGGTATCAATACCCTCGTTACCCGAAGCCCTATGCTTCCTACACTAATGCTGTTTGTCGGAGTAAATGCAGGAAGCACAGGGCTTCTGATTTAACGTCAAAAGTTTCTTGCACGAAGCAATAGATAGAACAAAGTATTTAATTCATTTGATTATAGTTCGCTAGGAAAGAAGAGAGAACAAAGGTCCCTAAGCGTGCCGCATATCAAAGAGGCGCGCTAGGGCGACCATGTGACCGGGCACGTGTGTGCCCGCACACTGCGGCACAGTACAATATCGTTTATGTTGAGAATTATTGCAGCTCATCCAAGCGGCCTTTATCATTTTATCGGGTTGAAAACTCCTGGCTGTAGCTTTTCCGCTTGCTTATCTAGACGACTGATGTGATACTCTGTCAAAAGGCTGGGTATGGCGCTCATGACTTGTTGAACCTTCCGCAAGATCTTTGGACCTGGGTTGCATTCCTGGTGATCCTCCCGTGGTTTTTCAGACGTCTCTCCAATATCATGAATAATTAAACTTGTCATAATATGGTAGATTTCGAGGAGGCTGAGTTTCACATCTTCAGCTACGGGAAGCGGCCAGAGCCCAGCCCTTGCGAGGCAAAAAGTCATGGAGCCTAGCAGCATGGATTCGCATCGATGATGTCCTGGCGAATTCGCATAACGACACCATCTCGGCCCTTCATCTACAACGGTGAGCACTTCGACCACCTTGTAAACTACGTCTAGCAAATCATGTATTGTCTGTAGACGAACAGCGTTGATGCGTTCTGTTCATTCTGTCAGTCGCTATTCTGTAATGCTCGCATTCTCTCCTTACCAACTATGTAGGGAGGGGCAAGCACGCCGTCCACTTCAAAAGATTCGGTGGGCCACGGCGTTTTCGTCTCCATTAATAATCGCCGCGCGATGGTCATGAATTCAGTTTGCCGTCCAAATTCCCATGATATCCACAACATCTTTGGCATTATCGTGTTAGCATCTCGTGTCACCTCCTTAACGGAGGCTACCCAGCCCTCGATCCACGGGATCAGCAGCGTTGTTGCATCATAATAGTCAGTCAAAACTGCGAGATCGTATAAGCTGTCGACGGACAGAATGTGTGGAACCTTGGAGACATTGGCATGCGTAATGTTCAAAAAGATCTCAAACGGGACGGGCTTCTCCTCCACAAGTCGAACGGTCCAGGGACTTTTATTACTGCTAGCGTTATTGGGTTGATTGTGAATGGAATCAGAAAAAGATCCGTATAGCATTCGATCAAAAACAAGTGATGCTCGAGCCAAGCTGCGAGAGCAGACTAGAAACTCAATGCATTCATCTGCATGCTGGTCAGGACCGACCCTGACTCTGAGATCACCACGGCGATCAATGATGATGAGTTTGTCAGGCATTTCCGTTTCAGTGGTCACTGCATAGCGGAATAGAAACAGTTACATTGAATCGTTTTGTCACGGGAAAATATGAGCCTATTTAAGGGTCATAACCACACTTGAAAAGTGGGCCCCTAGCTACGCCGTTTTTGGTGTGACGCGGTTTGAAAAAAAAGTACAAGAACTGCTCTCTTACAGTAAAGACCTGCCGCTAGCTCACAGCCTAATCTCATTCATATTTCGTCTGGGATGAGTGGCTGACGGTCGTTTCGTAGCAGTCCAAGTGTGGCTTAGATTTGATGCCGAGGGTTACTCTGAGAAGGGGGCTGTGCCAAACGTGGGTTGGGTGGAGAGGCTCCAAGGCAGACTGCTAGTTGACGTTCACTGAACACGAGCCCTTAGCAGAATCCAAATTCCGGGCGATGTGGCCCTATAGCTCCACCCGGGTTAGCCATGGCTGCTAGCACACGCCTGGTCGGCGACTTCACCGGAGCTGGTCGGTTGTGAGAATGGGATTGGCACAGGAATGCGAGCACTAATTATGTCCCATTGTCTTTAATTCTGCTTATCTAGTCTATTCGGCCTATTCTGAAAATGCTTGTCGTAAAGTTTAGCATTCAATTGCGGTATGTTGTCCATGATTTCTTCTACAGCTTTCGAGAGGTGCTGTGTCGGATTGCATTCCTTATGATCATGTGAAGGGTTTGCTGGCGTCATCCCAATATCATGGATGACAACAGTTTTGAGTTTGACGTATACGTCCAGCAAGCTGCCCTTCACGTTACTAGCCTCTGGCAATGGCCAGAGGCCCGCTTTCAGTAGACAAAAAGTTATAGATCCAAGAATCATGGACTCGCACCGGTGGGGACCGAGCCAAGATGAATAACGGCACCACCTTGGCCCTTCATCCACGATGAGGAGCCTTTGCAGCATCTCCTGAAACACATTGAGGAGTAACTGTATAGCCCGCATTCGAATAGATGCGATTTGCGCTATGTATATGTTAGGGGCGGAACAAGTAGCGCTTGACGGATGACTGATAACTCACATATAACTCCCGACGGCATCTCAAGGCTATTCAAATCTATAATTTCCAATGCTCTGGATTCCATTACAATACGGCGCGCTGTAGAGACGAAGGAATCTCTACAGCCCACTGACCAATGAATCCACAAAGCCTGTATCATTTGCTGGTCGGCGTTTCCCGACTCAAACTCCAACGATTCCATCCATTTGGCTGCCCATGGACTTAAACACGCCGCAGCCCCAAACCTATGCGCGACAACCACCAAATCATATAACTGATGCACGGACAGCACGGCCGGCACGTGGTCGAACTCGGAGTGAACGATGTAAAGTAGTAAAGCCACAGGTTCAGAATTGTCGTCCGGAAGGTCAACGACTCGATTCTCTTCCAACGAAGCAGATCCCAACCTCTTAGAGCCAACATCTGAGTAGAAGATTTTGCGAAAATAAGGAGAAGCTCGAGATAAGGCCCTTGAACAAACAATAAAAGTAGATGCTTGAGATTGGTCACAGCCAACGCGAAGTTTAACGTTGCCAGAGCGATCGATGATGCAAGTGCTGGGAGGCATGGGGCATTTCATAGATAGGCTCATTGCGTCCTATACTGTGGTGAAATTGACTCGTCAAGCTCTGGCGCTACATTTAATGTAATTATATGCAATATGTATTTCAATTGGACCTCGAACCTAGGGCTTGATGAAAATCCCGCGCCCCACCAGGAAATTTGGTACATGGTTGTGAATACGAGAACTGTTGCAAGGGCCTGCACGCCAGGCTGGAGCGACCGCCCCTCTTGTTGCCCAGCACGGATGGAGCATGCGCCCCTTTTCTCTGAGCGAGAGAGCTCCATTAAAAAGCATTTTCAATAATGATATCTATAACCGTACCTATTATCTATTAAGACCCCTTAAGTGCGAGTATAGTGAAGGGTGAATTACCTGTCGCGTATTTTCTTGTTAACTTTATTAGCGAACCGGGATTGTTATTATGGCTAATGTGGCTGTGCAAGGTGTTTTTACACATGCAAGGCACAATGCACAGCCACAACCAGCCAAATTTTGACCCCACTACTCCGTATAATAGTTATCATTCCGCGACACGTAATTCGTATGTGAGTGTCTAACTGTGCATGAAGAACATTTCTCGCTTTTCTCACAGGTTTATTTTGGGAACTCGGCAGTGTCGCAGCTATGATCCACATTACCTATATTGTCGCCTTGGATCAGCCCCCAGTTTCTGTCTACCTATTCGCAGAACTAAATTTAGGCGTTTTCAGCCCAGCTAACTTTGCTAACACCTCGAGCATAGAGGCGCTTGTAAACGATTGCTTACACGCACAGGGCCACCGTCATGAACAAGAATAACTTGGCTTTCAGAAGCTATTACAGCTCAGTTCATCTACATTTATAACAGCTCAAGGCCCACGTACACCTAGGCGCAGCAGAAAGACGACCTCGCCTGCCGTGTCTCAATGGAAATATCACGCAACCCACAATGTCCAAGCCAGATATCATTTTCGACGAGTTTGGAGACGTCTTTATTCGAGTAGCGAGAAGTGACGAGCTTGAAACAACAGTCAACCTCGTCTGCTCTAGGGCCCTGGCGCGTACATCGCCAATTCTTCAATTCCAGCTCCAGGAGTTGTTCTCCACGACATCTCGTCTAAAAGAATCGTCTTCTTTAGAGCGCTTGGTCATCGAGGTCCCAGAATGTGATAGTGAAGCATTGACAATATTTCTCAATATCGCACATGCACACTTCCTGGATGTACCACAAACGCTTGGCATCGACGCACTGTACAACCTGACCATTATTACATTCCGCTTCAATAATGCAGGTGCACTGGCACCTTGGATTCACTCATGGATATCGGCGGCGAAGAGCAACGCTCATGGCAAATGTATACCGAAAATGCTATGGGTATCTTGGCATGTTGGACAAAAAAATCTCTTTACCAACATGGCCGAAAGAATGGTTATGGAGTTGAGCGCTTCCGAATTTCACAACGCCCGGCAGCTTTGGGGTTGCGCAAAAAGCGCAACTATTGTCGGTATGTCAACCTGTGCTGCTTCTGCTGACTATCCACACTGGGCTGCTAAATGTATCTTAGACAGTGTGTCTTGCATTCGAGCCCAAACATTAGGTGCTTTGATTGATATTCTGGGAGATATGGTTCAACAGCTGTTGGTTATAGAGCAAAAACCAAAATGGTCTCGCTCGATTATGCGGTTGGGATCTCATGGATGCCGACAGGTCACATATGCGACGATACAATCTACGCTCAAGAACCATGGCTTATGGCCGCTGCCGCAAGCCGCCGAGGTGGAAGAGAGTGCGGTGGCATTTCACTTTAGAATAGCTGGTGTTATGAACCATAATCATGGAGGGTGTGAGTTTAGCGAGTATTGGACAAAGAAAATACTACATGTGCTTAACTCAAAATCTGCTCTTTTGACAGAACTTTATGAGCAGCATATTGGCAACTAAGAAACCAGGTTTGTCGCTAGCAGAAAGAGTCTCTAATACCTTACTTTAAGAAATCTGTTAATGTTGTGTATGCTGCGATATTGGGGGCTATCCAGGCGGTCTTTGGGTTTCGGATTGGAGTCTGCGAATAACACAGGATTGTAGCAACCACGGTGGCTTATGTGACAAGTATCGATACCGAAGGGTCTTGCTTGAAGAAACAGGTAAAATAAAGTATTCAATTCATTTCCAACTATCTAAGAGAGAAGAAGAGGAAGAGGGGTGCCCCCGAGCGCGCCGTATAGAAGAGGCGCTGTAGGGTGGCCACGTGACCTTGCCTACAATTGCTTGTATGCTTGACGACGGATTCCAACAACATACAGGCAAGAAATACCGCAAGTTGATCTGACGAGGACGTTGAAGGGCTCAAATCTCAGAAGACGTCCAGGCATCTGATGTCGCAGGTCAATCTAACGATCTCGTTCAAAGGTTTCATTCTCGGAAGACGTACAATGCAAAAACCATCAGATATAAAAAGTCAGTTGACGAGCACGTGAAAGGGTTCAATTCCCGGAAAGCGTACAGGCGCTATGAAGCATTGGATCGCAGGCCAATCTAATAAGCTCGTTAAAAAGGCTCAAATCTCGGAAGTACAGGCTGCAAGGAGCTGGAAAACGTACAGGCAGCCAGGAGCTCGTTGAAGATTTTAATCTCGGAAGACGTACGGGCTGCAAGAGGCTTTCGATACCGCAAGTCGATCTGACGAAGACGTCGAAAAGGCTCAAGTCTCTGGAAACGTACAAACATTACATTTCGCAAGTCGATCTGACGAGCTCGTTGAATGGTTCGAATATCGGACGATGTACAGGCTGCAAGAAGCATTAGGTATTGCAAGTCAGTTGATGAGCTCGTTGAAAGGTTGACTGATTCCTGGAAGACGTACAGGCGCTATCGAAGCATCAGACATTGCAGGTCAATCTGACAAGCTTGTTGAAAAGGCTCGAATCTCGGAAGACAGGTATCTGACATCGCAGGTCAATCTATCGAGCTTCTTCAAAGGTTCAATTCTCGCAAGATATACAGGCGCTATCGAAGCATTAGACATTGTAGGTCAATGTGACGTGCTCGCTCAAAGGTTCAGTTCTCGGAAGACGTACAGGCATATGATATCGTAAGTCAATCTAACGAGCTCGTTAAATAGGCTCCATTCTCGGAAGACGTACTAGCTGCAAGAAGCATCAGATATTGCAAGTCAGTTGACGACCTCGTTGAAAGGTCCAAATGTTGGAAGACGTGCAGGCGCTTTCGAAGGATCACATATTGCAAGTCATCAATAACCGGATTGTCGGCCGCCATCTAATTCAGTTAGCTGACAAACTTATTGCAAGGCTCAACTCTCGGAAGACGTACATGCGTTTTCGAATCGTCAAATATCGCAAGAAACAGCAGACATGCAGCCAACCTGACGAGCTCGACGAAAAGGCTCTAATATCGCAAGACATATAGGCTCTGCAAGAAGCATCAGATATCAAAGGACAATCTGACAAGCTCGCTCAAAGGTTCAATTCTCAGAAAGACGTGCACTGCATAAAGCGTCAGATATCAAATGCCAATTAATGAGCTCGTTGAAACGTTCGAATGTCGGACGATGTATAGGCTGCAAAAAGCATTCGGTACTGCAAGTCAGTTGACAAGCTCGTTGAAAGGTTCAAACGTCGGAATGCACAGGCGTTCAAGAAGCATCGGATCTCGCAAGTCAATCTGAAGACGATGAAGATGTTCAAGATACGATAATGGTGGCCACAGGTCGAGATTCCAGTCTGGAAGACGGTCACAATAGGAGCGGTCGGCAGAGGAGAAAAGTCGGCACTTGAGAGATGAAGAGTCAGCATTCGGGAGAGGGGAAAAGTTAGGACTTAGGAGAGAGAATACTCAGCTGCTGATGATGATGGTACCGCTGCTGTTGATGATACCGTTGTTGCTGCTGCCGATGATGATGATGCCGTTGATGATGATGCCGTCGCTGCTGCTTCTGCTCATAAAGATCATGATTATGGCCACAGGTCAGGATTCAGATCAGGATTCCGGTCACGATTGTAGCGGTCAGGAGGGGAAAGGTCAGCCGATGATGATGCTGCTGCTGCTGCTGATAATGATGATGGCCACAGGCCAGGTTTCCGGTCAGGATTCTGGTCACGAAAGCAGCGGTCGATCGGAGGAAAGTTCAGATGCTGCTGTTGCTGCTAATGATGGCCACAGATCAGGATTCAGGTCAAGAATACGGTCATGGTAGTAGCGGTCAGGAGGGGAAAGGTCGGCTCTTGACGATGATGTCGCTGCTGTTGATGATGATGCTGCTAATGATAATGCCGTTGCTGCTGAGGATGTTGCTTCTCACGCAAGAAACGCAAGAGTAGCCATTCCCACCAGGCAGATGTCAGGCCTGGGTCAGTGCCCAACGTGCAAAAGCAGGGCTTGGTCAGGACCAGCGATACGGGGCTGAAGTAGCACAAGAGTAACACAACAACAGCACAGCACAGCAACATCCAGCGCACAAAACAAGATGCAGAGAAGACCAGCGCATAAGATGCAGAGAAGGGTGCCGCACATGATGAAAAGAAGAAATAGTCCACCAAATGTGAAACCCCGCGCGCAATCGGCCAAGAAATCAAGGGCATCAGGAATCCAACGACACGAGGCTTACAAGCGCAACAGCATAACACAACACAGCACAACACAGCGCAACACAGCAGCAGTACCACAAGACGGAATTAAACCTGGTGCAAGAGATGCGCAAGAGCCTAGTGCAAAAGGTAGACTAAAAAGCAAGCAAGGCATAAAACAAAACACCTGACGCGCAATCCGCCAAAAACCAGGTCTTACCTAGTCCAGCAGATTCGCATCCCAACAGCCACACAGCCGACAGCAGGTTTAAATCTGGCGCAAAAGACTCGCAAAAACGCAGCCTACATAATGAACGTGGCGCCGAACCTTAGAACAAAACTCCACGGCGGGCAGCGCGCCGGATGTCGGCAGCGTGGGTGGTTTTTTGTTTGGGTTATGAGCGGCAAAAGGAGAAGGCTATGAGCAGGAAAAGGAGGAGACTGTGAGCCGTCTCGCTGAGACTTAGACAGTTCTTCCAGTGTTCAGTCTACTTGAAGTACAGAGCAACTACTTAAAGAACGTACTCCAAGTCTCAAGAGAACGCACAGGCATTAGATATTGTCAAGCCAATCTAACGAGCTTGTTGAAAAGGTTGGATTTTTGGTAGATGTGAAGGCGCTTGTAAAGCGTTAGATATCACAAGAAGTATGAAACATCGCAAGTTAGTTAACGAGCTTGTTGAAAGGAATAAATATCGGAAGGCGTATAGGCTGCCGGAAGCATCAGACATTGCAAGTTAGCTGACGAGCTCGTTGAAAGATTTAAATATCGGGAGACGTACAAGCTTTACAAGAAGTATCGAATATCGTACTTCAATCAGACGAGCTGTTGAAAGGCTCAAATCTCGCAAGCTGTACAGGCTGCAAGGAGCTGGTTGAACGGTTGAAATATCGGAAAACGTACAGGCTACAAGGAGCTCGTTGAAAGGTTCGAATCTCGGAAGACATACAGGCATCTGAAACGCAGATTAATCTGACGAGCTTGTGAAAAGGCTTAAATCTGGGAAGACGCACAGGCAAGAAATACCGCCAGTCAATCTGACGAGATCGTTCAAAGGTTCAATTCTCGGGATACCTACAAGCGCTATCGAAGCATTAGATCATAGATCAATCTAATAAGCCCGTTGAAAAGGCTCAAAATCTCGGAAGTATAGGCTTCAAGGAGCTAGTTGACCGGTTTGGTTCTCGGAAGGCGTGCAGGCTCCAAGAGGCATTCGATATCGCAAGTCAATCTGACGAGCTTGTTGAAATATTGACATGTCGGAAAAGTAGAGGCAGCAAAAAGCTCGTTGAAGATTTTAATCTCGGAAGACGTACGGGCTGCGAAAGGCATTCGATATCGCAAGTCGGTCTGACGAAGACGTTGAAAATGCTCAAATCTTGGGAGACGTACAAGCATTACATATCGCAAGTCGATCTGATGAGCTCGCTAAAAGGTTCGAATGTCGGACGACGTACAGGCGCTGCAGGAAGCATCAGATTGCAGGGTCAATCTAACGAATTCGTTGAAAACGCTCAAATCTCGGAAGACGCACAGGCATCTGATATCGCAGATTAATCTGACGAGCTCGTTCAAAGACTCAATTCTCGGAAGACGTTCGGGCATCTGATATCGCAGGTCAATGTGACTAGCTTATTGAAAGGCTCGAATGCCGGACGAGGTACAGGCTGCAAGAAGCATCAGGTATTGCAAGTCAGTTGACGAGCTCGTTCAAATGTTCAAATGTCGGATAATATACAGGCGCTGCAAGAGGGATCTAGTCTCGCAAGTTAGTCTAACGGGCTTGATGAAAGGTTCACATCTCGGAACGTACAGGCGCTATCGAATTACCATACATTGTATGTCGATCTAACGAGCTCGTTGAAAAGGCCCAAGACTCGGGAGACGTACAGGCATCTGATATTGCTGGTCAATCTGACGATATCGGATGATGTACAAGCGTTCAAGAAGCATCGGATCCATGAGATATCGCAAGCCAATCTGACGAGCTTATTGAAAAGGCTCAGATCTCGGGAGACGTACAAGTATGCATATCGCAAGTCAATCTGACGAGCTTGTTGAAATGTTAAGATGTCGGAAAGCGTACAGGCAGCAAGGAGCTCATTGAAGATGTTAATTTCGGAAGACGTACGGGCTGCAAGATGCATTCGATATCGTAAGTCCATCTAACAAGACGTTGAAAAGACTTGAATCTCCGGAGACGTACAAGCACTACACATCGCAAGTCGATCTGACGAGCTCGTTGAAAGGTTCGAATGTCGGACGACGTACAGGCGCTGCAGAAGCATCAGATTTCAGTGTAAATCTAACGAGCTTGTTGAAAACGGTCAAATCTCGGAATACGTACAGGCATCTGATATCGCAGGTTATTCTGACGAGCTCATTCAAAGGCTCAATTCTCGGAAGACGTACGGGCATCTGATATCGCAGGTCAATGTGACTAGCTTATTGAAAGGCTCGAATGCCGGACGAGGTACAGGCTGCAAGAAGCATCAGGTATTGCAAGTCAGTTGACGAGCTCGTTGAATGGTCCAAATCTCGCAAGACGTACAGGCGGTGCAGGAAGCATCAGATCTCGCAAGCCATTCTGAAGACGATGGAGATACGATGATGGTAGCCACAGGTCGGAATTTCGGTTCGGATTCTGGTCACCATAGTAGCTGTCGGGAGGGGAAAAAGTCAGATGCCGTGGCCGCCGCAGATGATGCCATTGCCGCCTATGAAGATGTTGCCGCCGACGCAAGAAATGTCGCTGCTGCTGATGATGGTGATGCCGCCGTTGAAGATGATGATGATGCCGCCGCTGCTGTTGTCAGCACTTGGGAGGGGGGAAATTTTAGCACTTGGGAGAGGGGAAAAGTTAGCACTTGGGAGAGGGAAGAGTCAGCTGATAATGATGATGCCGCTGCTGGTGCTGGTGCTGATGATGATGCTGACGCCACTGATGATGCTGCCACCGATGATGTTGCCGCTGCTGCTGTCAGCACCTGGGAGAGGGAGAAAGTCAGCACTTTGGAGAGGGAAGAGTTAGCTGATGATGAGGATGCCGCTGCTACTGATGATGATGATGCCGCTGCCACTGCTGATGCTGATGCTGCCCGCGCAAGAACAGCAGCGCCCGGGGTGCAACAAAGCAGGGCTTGGTCACGACCAGCGATACGGGGCTAGTGAGTAGCACAGGTGTAACACAACAACACAGCACAATAACCAGCGCACAAGATACAGAGAAGTGCAGTGCACAAGATTCATAAAAACTCAACGTACAAGATGCAATATAAAGCAGGGCAAAGAACCCACATGCGTAAGAGCCTGTATCGCTAGTCCCGACCAAGCCTTGCTTTTTGTGCACCTGTAGATTGAGTCTCATTAGTTGAATCGTCCGCAGCAGAATTCCGAGCAGTACAATTGTCAGCCGCGTAGGAGCAGGAGCAACTAGCACCAGCACAAGGTATACAGCAATTGCAACATACAGCACTTTAAACGTACACAGCAATCGTAACGTACACAGTAATTACTACATATATAGTAGTCTCCAGCATTTAAGGACTTTATACTATACAGTAATTTGCCCATGTGAAAAGTATGTTTCTCTCTCCGCCTGTCTCTGTATCTACCCACGTTGGTCTGCCTGGCGCCGCCAGTGCCTGGTCTCGGTCGGGGTCCCGGCGATCATAGGCTCGCAAGCAACATGCAGCACATAGCCAGGATAACAACCAGCGATTCAGATGGAATAATACCTGGTGCAAAAGATGCAGAAAATCAAGGCGCATATAATGAATCAATAAGCAACGCCATAAATACAGTATGCGGCGCGCAAACCACCAAAAACCATACCTGGACTTGGTCAGGCCCCGCGATCAGGGGGTCTTACAGCCAGCATGCGGTACCACAACCGACAACACCACAACCAGCACACCAGATAAAACCAAACCTGGTGCAAAAGATGCACAAGAGCTTGGCGCATAATATGTGATTAAAAGCAAGGCATGAAGCAAAACACCTGGCGTGCAATTTGCCAAAATGCACGGCTCACACGCTAATGACCACAACTTGATGACCAGCGCTCAGAACAGCACGAAACCTAGCGCAAAAGACTCGCAAGAGCGCAGAGATCACAATGCACGTACAATCACGGCGCTCCCGGCGCGCGCGGCAACTCTGCGGCGGGCAGCGCACAAAATGCCGGCGGGATGGGTGGTTTTTCGCTCGCGTTGTGAGAAAAAAGGAGAAGAACTGTAAGCGGAAAAGGGAGGAGACTGGGGGCCGTCTCCCCTTACTAGGACTAACGACTCCTGAAGTTACTACTCACTCTAGTAGAGTGGCAACTGCAAGGTCTCCATCCTAGTAAAGGGAGACGGCCCCCAGTCTCCTCCCTTTTCCGCTTACAGTTCTTCTCCTTTTTCTCACAACGCGAGCGAAAAACCACCCATCCCGCCGGCATTCTGTGCGCTGCCCGCCGCAGAGTTGCCGCGCGCGCCGGGAGTGCATTCTTGCAGGCTTCTTTTATGTGCGTTGTGTGCGCCGGGCGTTTCTGCATCGTTTGCGCCAGGTTTGGTGCCGGTTCGTGCGCTGGGTGGCGAGCTGCGTGTGAGCCCCTAACCGGGACCGCACACACGCGCAGGTATCGCCCTTGCTGCCGTTGGAGTATATACATGCACGAGCCTTGCAAGACGCCTTGCCAAATGTCCTACAAAAGGCGAGATCACGGTGCGGCAAAGCCTAATAATAGACCGCGTATATCAAAAGGGCCGACGTGTCGTTCGTATCAATATTTGACGACTCAGAGCATCGATTAGCTGAACCACGTTCTCTCCTGTTAAAGTCCATTCAGAGTAGAAGTGTAGTGCGTTCTTGAATGAAATTTTCGTTGATAACACATTGATGTTGTGATTTTGACAAGTAGCTAATTCGAAGGAATCTCCTATCTTCTTCCTGCATGCTCAGAGTTTTCAAGCAATTTCACAACTTCATCATGCCTATTTTTTTGTGCCACAGCCACCGCTGTATCTGTTGGAATTGATAGGAGAGGTACAAATTTGTTCGCATTGATGGGATGTGCAGTGTTACATTGATGATTGGATAAAGAATTCCTCGTCTGACGGCCTCGTCTAAATTCCCCTATAAATACCCCTACAATCTAAGACATGCCTGTCCTGAATTCTTGCCTTAGGCCTAGAGGCCACGTAACCTTTCTCTCACTGCCCGTGTACCCAAATATCCATCAACACACACACGTGTAATCCAACAGTATTTCCATTCTCGTCCATAAGATACGGGGTCCGCGCTGGCCTCTATTAAGATAGCTACAACCTGGTCTATTCCTGAGTAAGATAGCCAAAAGATCGGCAATCTATGAGCAAAAGCAACTAAGTCGACATTAACATCTGGCTGTTGTGCTAGAGTTCTCATGACTTTGGAATGCTCATGACGTGCTGCACTCCATAATGGCGTTTCTCCCCTGAGATTCCTTAAATCGGGACTTATGCCTTCCTGTATGAGCCGTTCGACTAGCTTTTGCTGTATTGAAGAACTTTGAAACCAGACCATGTTCGTCATTGATGGGATATAGATTACTCCCACTGGAAAGAAGCTTCAGAACTCTCTCCTAACCACATACTGCGGCCGTGGTTAGTATTATCTCTGTAACTAAGGCTATAGTCTCATCTCCCCGTCCCTTAGAAGTAACGCCATGACTTCCTTGCCGCTCCCCTCGTGCCCTGCCGCAGCCCTCACTACCTCGTCCGCGAAAATAACCAGTCCACTTGTTGTTGAAGAAGTAGCGCTGTAACTTTCTTGCCGCATCCTAGTACCCTGCCGTAGCCTTCAACACCATGTCTGTGATATTAACCTGGTCTCCTCGATGCTGAAGAATTAGAGCCATAATTTCATCGCCGCTCTTCCAGTTCCCTGCCGCAGCTTCCACCACCTTATCTGTGATGTTAACCTGGTCTCCTCGATGCTGAAGAAGTAGAGCCATAATTTCATCGCCGCTCTTCCAGTTCCCTGCCGCAGCCTCCACTACCTTATCTGTAATATGAACCTGGTCTCCTCGCTGCTGAAGAAGTAGAGCCATAATTTCCTCGCTGCTCTTCCAGTTCCCTGCCGCAGCTTCCACTACCTTATCTGTGATGTTAATCTGGTCTCCTCGCTGCTCAAGAAGTAGAGCCATAATTTCCTTGCCTTCCCAGTTCCCTGCCGCAGCCTCCACTACCTTATCTGTAATATGAACCTGGTCTCCTCGCTGCTTAAGAAGTAGAGCTATAATTTCCTTGCCGCTCTCCCTATTCCCTGCTGCAGCCTCCATCACCTTATCTGTAATATTAACCTGGTCTCCTCGCTGCTGAAGAAGCAGAGCCATAACTTCCTTGCCGCTGTCCCTATTCCCTGCCGCAGCCTCCACTACCTCATCTGTGATATTAACCTGGTCTCCTCGCTGCTGAAGAAGTAGAGCCATAACTTCCTTGCCCCTACTATTCCCTGCCGCAGCCTCCACTACCTTATCTGTGATATTAACCTGGTCTCCTCGCTGCTGAAGAAGTAGAGCCATAACTTCCTTGCCCCTACTATTCCCTGCCGCAGCCTCCACCACCTTATCTGTGATATGAACCTGGTCTCCTCGCTGCTGAAGAAGTAAATCTATAACTTCCTTGCCGCCAATATTCCCTGCCGCAGCCTCCACCACCTTATCTGTGATATTAACCTGGTCTCCTCGCTGCTGAAGAAGTAAATCTATAACTTCCTTGCCGCTGTCCCTATTCCCTGCCGCAGCTTCCACCACCTTATCTGTGATATTAACCTGGTCTCCTCGCTGCTGAAGAAGTAAATCTATAACTTCCTTGCCCCCAATATTCCCTGCCGCAGCTTCCACTACCTCATCTGTGATATTAACCTGGTCTCCTCGCTGCTGAAGAAGTAAATCTATAACTTCCTTGCCGCTCCAAGGGTTCCATGCCGCAGCTTTTAATACCTTGTCTGTGATGTTAACCTGGTCTCCTCGCTGCTGAAGAAGTAGAGCCATGACTTCCTTGCCGCTCGAAGGGTTCCATGCCGCAGCTTCTACTACCTTGTCTGTGATGTTTACCTGGTCTCCTCGCTGCTGAAGAAGTAGAGCCATGACTTCTTTGCCGCTCCAAGGGTTCCATGCCGCAGCTTCTACTACCTTGTCTGTGATGTTAACCTGGTCTCCTCGCTGCTGAAGAAGTAGGGCTATAAGTTCCTTGCCGCTCCAAGGGTTCCGTGCCGCAGCTTTTACTACCCTGTCTGTGATATTAACCTGGTCTCCTCGCTGCTGAAGAAGTAGAGCCATGACTTCCTTGCCGCTCCTAGGGTTCTCTGCTGCAGCTTCTACTACCTTGTCTGTGATGTTAACCTGGTCTCCTCGCTGTTGAAGAAGTAGAGCCATGACTTCCTTGCCGCTCGAAGGGTTCCGTGCCGCAGCTTCTACTGCCTTGTCTGTGATGTTAACCTGGTCTCCTCGCTGTTGAAGAAGTAGAGCCATGACTTCTTTGCCGCTCGAAGGGTTCCGTGCCACAGCTTCTACTACCTTATCTGGGATTTTGATCTGGTCTCCTCGATTCTTAAGAAGCAGTGTCATTGATTCCATACCATTATGTTCATTTCCTGCTGCAGCTAACATTACACTCAAGTCTATCACCGCCCCCAGGTCCAGTAAGACACGCATAACACTTGAGTGTTTATTTTTGGCCGCATGCTCCAGCGGCATTGCGCCTGAAGAATCCATGACATGCATCAATTCTTCAGGCTTATTAAACCGATTTAATGAGTCAAAGACATGCTCCACAAGAGCAGGGATGCCCCACTTTGCCGCTACGTGCAAAATGGAGAATTGCTCTGGTGTTTTGCTGTAGAAGGGTTCAGATCGACGGATTGATGCTAGCCATGACTCTCGGCGTAATGAATCCACTTTAAAAAACTCTGCTTGTAGAGGTTTAACCTTGAAACTCCGTTGCGCTAAGCGCGCATGATTTGCCCACTCGTTAGTTGCATAGTCCAACAAGTAATCCTGTGTGTGCTTTTTATCATCGATGTGTTCAATAAGATAATCAACACAACGATAAGCTAGATCGGCATGTGCTTCTAACTCGCGAAATTTTGTTCTTTCTGTGGTTTCAAGTAGATAGTCTTTTATAGATTGATGTAATAAGAGAACCTTTTCATCCTGAACTATGACCATTAGGCGGCAGGAGTCGATACAATCGCGTAAAAACTGGATTCGAGCTTCTGTATCCTTTTCGTCCGAATGTATTTGACAAGCTTCAGAGAGTTCTAAAAGACTGAAGGGGCGCAAAGAGACAGCAACGAAGCTTAGGATGCGTTGGATCTCGTCATGGGTCGTCTCATGTTCTAGAGCATCGTCAAGAAGCCTCTTGTAAAGCGAACGAAGGCCTTTGGGCATTGCCATCAGATGTGAGATCGCTTTCCTAGAGGGCAGCTTGACGAGTTCGTCGCAGGCTATACCAACCCAGAGGAACGTACCCCCGGCTTTGTCTCCGAGGATTTTAGCGACTTGTCCTTTAGTCTTGTCCGCATAACCAGGAAGCTTTGCCACCTTTTCATCAATAAATCGGTCAATATCATTCTTAAGTCCGGGAAAAGATGCCAAGTCTGCACTTGCGAATTCTATCAATTGATTGCGAATGTCTGGGCGCGGTCGACTGGTTATTAGTATTCGAATATTTTTGGGGGCACTCTCTTTCAGAAAGGTCCTCTGCAGTTGTTTTAGTAGAGTCTGTCGCGATTCATAGTCGCATTCATCCAGTGCATCAATAATGCAATATTTACAACCAGTATCGGTATCCACCGCCGCACTTATAAACAATGTCCAGAGAGCCTCAAATGATTCGAAAAGTCTTGCCTTTCGCTCATTATACTTCGGTAAAATGTACCGAACGAGCGTCGGGTGCAGTTGGATAAGTTGGAGGAGGAGACCTCTGACAACTGATGTGGCTGTGTTCTGCGTATCGAAGGCTGAGTCGCAGAAAAAGTATGCCAGCGTTTTGTGATTCGTGGCAGAGAATTTACTTAACAGCGCGTCAGTGAGGAAAATCGCTAACATGGATTTGCCTGTTCCAGGATTCCCATGAAGCCACAAAACATTACTGTGTGTTTGGTTGTCGGAGAGCCCCTCCTGGTCTGCGCCAAGCCAAGCAGTGAGGATCTCCGTGCCTAAAATCCACTCGCAGGTCCCAGCAGCACGATCACCTTTCTTATTTTTCAACTTTTCCTTATCCTCGTGCGGGTCGGTCACGTAGAGATCAGCGATACAGGCTTTAGCTTCGGGGCTAAGGGTCTCTGCGGCTTGAGTCAGTCGTTAGCGAAGATCCGCAAGCAAGGAAATAGCAATAAGGCTAGGTAGAGAAGGGGCGTAAGAGGATACAAAACACCCCTCAGCGCCTGATAACGTCATTTACTTGAAGAGATGTCCTGTAAAATAGATAGACTAGCAGACGGAGAAATGAAATAGTAGTCTTTCCAAGTACTAGTTATTGGCGTCCATCGTATCTGTTCAATACGCACCTTCGGCAACAAGTACTCGCTGAGCAATAAGTTGCAATTTTGCTTTGACCTTAGCGTACTCGTGATCGTGTCGCCTGAATTTAACCATTTCGGAGTGCGAGCGGGCAATAGCAGATTGGTGCTGTGAGTCATATTCCGTCGCGCGACAGTGAGTAGCAGAAGCCTTCGTCACAAGAATCGCCCGTGGCCCATCCATAGCGGGCCTCCCGCTTTGATCCTGCGGCGTCTTATTAGTTAGGCACTTTTGGAGGTGAGAGGGTAAGCAAACCTGCTGTAGAGTAGGCGAATCTTCAGTCTCGTAAAAGCAAAATGTCTCAACTTTTGTGTGCAGATCCAAAAGCTTATTAAAGTCCCGTCGCAGGTCAGTAAGCACCGTGGAATTTTTGCTTCCAAGAGATTCAATCAATGAGTAATTTAAATTGCCACCGACAACGCGCCTTAAAGCATCAATATCCATACCGTCATGTGGAACACCAAGAAAGACTATTCCGCGCACTGCTCTAGCAAGGCACTCGTATTCTGTCCGGTTCTTTGGTGTCGATGATAGTAATGAAACTAAAGCCTGTCAAGCATTAAAGATCTCGCCTTTCAAAGCAGGCTTTGACACTCACTTTTTTTAAAACAAGTCCACCAAGGCTATGGCCAATCAATATGGTCGGCCGCGACGAAGCTGCGAGATTAAGAATGCTATCCCGAAATGATATAGATATATCCTCCAACTCTTGCATGCTGTGACTTGCTACAACTTGTGAGTTATAACCATAGATCATAATTCGAGCCATCGGTAGCTCCGTTTTTGAATCAACGAGATCGTATGGAAGAGAGTCCAGAAGCCACATGTAGTCTCCATCGCGTTCTTTGAATGAGCCAAAAGCATGGCCCCCGAGGCCAGACACTGCGATCACACTGGCGATAGTCAGCAAGGCTGCAGCTTCGCTAAGGCAAGATAACAAGACGGTGTGCTTGTTGCCCCAATAGACCAAGAAAATCCGTCAATGCAAGCGACTGCTTGCATAGCACCTGACAGCTAACAGGACGTCAACTTACTCTATTTTTGGGCAGTCCGGCGTATAAAGAATGGTTATGCCTAGGAAGTCGCCGTCTACTGTCAGGTATTTTCCAAGCGAGGCGTCGATCGGAATCCGTCGTGGGTAGTCTTTCGGAAACGTTGCCGTGCCGGTGCGAGACCTGCCATCAATTTCGGTGGCAAGCGACTTAACGTGAGCGTCTGTACCGATGCACTTTCCCAAATCATCTTCGTTCCAGTCCAGAGGTACACCGCGAATGCGACATGTAATATAATCCTTCGTCGGTTTAACGGATAGCGCTGGGTCCGCATGGTCGCCACGAGAAGAGGGATAATCCCCCAGTGTAGTGCCAGGCTCTGCTTCTCGGACATTGCTCTTCTTGTTTGACCAGTAGTAAGTTGCGGCGAAAGTAAGGATGACGAAACATGCCGTCATTCCCGGGTGCGTCACGTCGAAGTCGGCACCCATGGTTGTAGTCGGATTCGGTTGGTAGTTACGTATGCAAGGTGACTCGAGAAAACGCGCGTCTTCTAGGGAGAGCAGGACTCCAGAGCGCGTAAAATCGCAAATCTTTATAATATCAAGGCTATGTTGCGCAGCAGAAGGGGTACAAACAGCGTGATGAGAAATGCTAAACCAGATGGCGGATGAGGGAGGCTAAATGTATCCCGCTGCGGTAACGCTTTCGGGAGAGGGGAGGGGCAAGTGGGGGACAGTTTAACTGAGCCATTGAGGTGGCATTAACTCCGCAAGAGATAATGCCTATGCGACCAAGAATAAACACAAAAAAAAAAAAAAAAAAGCAAAAATATTATACAGCTTAGTTAGCTATTTATGTAATATATTTTATTAATAATAAGCTTTAATTGCATCTGTGGTGGGCGTTCGAATTAAAAGGGTTAATTAGACAATGTGGACGAAATGGCTCAGTTAAACTGTCCCCCGCATGAGGGGGCAGGTATACGGTGGCACATTAGCTAGAGTCCGCAAGATTGGCAGACCCAAAAACCGACGAATTGGCAGGCAGATCAAGCTCCGCCATCACAGGACATGGGTTGCACAGACTCTCTGTTTCCGACGCCAAAGACTGGGCAAAGCAGTAGCCACATACTGTAATCTCCTGCGGAGTACTCCCGCGGCACGGCCCCAGCTGCCCTCTGCTAGTCTTCCTTTATCGAAGCGCTAGCACTTTTGACCTTACGGCTAGTGAGAGCCTACCTAAAACTATTTATTGATGAAATGTAGATACATCTTCAGCCAAAACAAAGTGTGAGGCAGATCGAGCGACGTTTGCAAATGCTTCGAAACAAGCCCTGATGTATCTTCTGGGACGACTTTGTTAGGGCAACGGACTGCCGTGTGCTGAGCGACCATAAGCCGGAATCGAACGGTAAGCAGGCAGCATAGACCCCTCGAATGAGAGATCCAATACAGCTTGGGACCTGCTCAGCCAAACTTCGGCGCTGCTTCGTTAGTCCAAAAACTTGCATTGGTAGCCTCATGGCGCTGTGGTCTAGACCAGTGGTCACAATCAACCAGGATTTCTGTGGGCAAATTGTTGATCAATGTGAACGAATCACCTCCGTTCGCCTCACTTCTGGTGCCACGTCACACATCACTGTACGCATGAGGGTGGCGGAGCGCTAGTTGGGGGCGATGTCGGCAGAGCATTCAAACAATGCAGCAACCCTCATGGACCAGCGCGATACTTTGTAGTGTTTTTCGGTCATATCACAAACGACTATATGCATATTGCTCTGGGTCAACTTTAATTTATGCCAAAAGAGGAGTGGAGAGACTCGGCTGCATAACCATGCGCACGCGGCTTTCACTAGGAGGGGCTTTTGGTAGAAAGCACACCCCCACTATTGATGCTCGGAGACCAAAGATTACAGTATCTTTCCCTTCAAATAGATCTTTAGAGTGAAATGATTCAAAGATGTTTTAATCTAAGCTATTAGTTTCATTACGAAACAGATTCCTTATTAATCTTATTGACTTAGAAGTCATGCTAAACCGAATTCCTCAATTAGCCTAGTCGATCCCATGTTAATGGGATCGCAACATCTGGCGTTTCGCTACTATGGCAAAGACGGAGTGTATCAGAAGCAAAGCCTTTGATATACCCCAACTAGGCAGGATGTCAATTGAAAGGCGACTCGCAACGCCAAAAATATCTATCAAGCACAAGCATCCATCCAGGTTCAGTATTCATTGATTTGTCCTCATTAGCTCTATTGCGGTGTACTCCGAAGCACACCACGCGTAAGTGGTTGAAGTGTGTATCGCAGGTTTCCCGCATAGCTATTTTATGCCGCTAACCGGCTGCACAAGGCATCCCAAGTACGATGGGATGCACACCAGTTGAGAAATAAATTGCAATATTGGCCGGCATTTGCGCAATAAAAAATTGAGGCAGCTAAAAAAGGACATACCCTAGGTCGGCTCCGCGCCTGACTAACTAGGGGGTTGGCACGCAGCACAAGAGTAACACCACAACACAGCACAATAACCAGCACACAAAATAGAACAATGCCTGGTGCGGGTGATGCAAAAAGTCGCGATGCATATAGTAAGAGAACAGACAACGCCCCAAGTATTACACCTGGTGTGTAATCTACGAAAAACCGTGCTTAGTTGGGCCCGCGATCAGGGGCTTACAAGCAAGATGCAACACGTCATAACCAGCAACATCACAACCAGCGACCAGATGAAACCAAACCGGGTGCAAAAGATGCAAATGAACCTATAGTTTATTTTTAAATAAAAAGCAGGGCGCAATAAACCACATGGTGCGTAATCCGCTAAAAACCAGCTTACACGCTAACAGCCACAAGTCGGCCACTAGCGCACTTACCGGCACGAAACCTGGCGCAAACGATGTAGAGAGCATACAATGAACACGATGCAGCGGGAAAATGCGCTCCCGGCGGCGCCCAGCAACTCTACGGCGGGCAGCGCACAACATGCTGGCGGGATGGGTGGTTTTGTGCCCAAGCTGTAAGCGGAAAAAGGGATGACAATAATGTCCTATAGGTCTACTGCTTTATAGAGAGTAAAGAAGAAGACTATAAGGACTAGTGTCCTCCTCGGAAGACTTACAGCGCTGCGAGAAGCATCAGGTATTGCAAGTAAGTTGACGGGCTCGTCCAAAGATTCAAATGTCGGAAGACGTACAGGCGGTATCGAAGCATCTGACATGGTAGGTTAATCTGACGAGCTCGTTGAATAGTACAGGCGCTGCAAGAAGCGTCAGATCCATCAGATATCGTGAGGCAATTCTGACAAAGACGATTTCTTTGATGTTGGATTGTCGGCCGCGATCTAATTTAGTCGGGAAGATGTTCAGGAAAACGGTTATTATAGGAGCAGTCGGCACAGAGAAAAATTCGGCACTCTGGAGAGGGGAAAAGTCAGCACTTGGGAGAGAGGAAAAGTCAGCACTCGGGAGAGGGGAAAAGTTAGCACTTAGGAGAGGGAAGAGTCAGCTGCCGCTGCTGCTGATGATGATGGCCACGGGTCAGAATTCCGGTCAGGATTCTGGTCACGACTGTATCGTTCGGGAGGGGAAAAGTCAGATGCCGCTGCTGCTGCTGCTGGTGATGATGATGATGATGATGATGATGCTACGGAGGATGCCGCCGCTGCTGTTGCTGATACTGCTGCCCATGCAAGAACGGCAGCGCCCTCGATGTAACGCTCGGCGCGCAAACCACCAAAAACCAAGGTCATCTCCCCGAGGCATGGGGCTTACAAGCAACATGAATCATAAGTAGGAACACTACACAGCGCACCAGACAGAACAAAATCCCAGCGTAAAAGATGCACACAAGCCTACCGCATAAGCTGCAATAAAAAGCAAGGCATGAAACAAAACACCTGGCGTGAAATTAGCCAAAATAAGGTGTTACACGCTGACAGCTATGACTTACCCACCAGCGCCCAAACAGCACTACATCTGGCGCAGACGACTCGTAAAGACGCAGTGCACACAATACAACCAAAATAAAGGCGCGCCCATTTAAGTAGAGTAAAGACGAGGAGAAGAACGTCTTGGTCTCAAGACAGCGTACAGGCATTAGATATTGGGAAGTCAATCTAATAACCTCATTAAGAAGGCTTGATTCTCGGAAGATGTAAAGCCGCTATCGAAGCATCAGACATCGTAGGTCGATCTGACGAACTCTTTGACAAAGCTCAAATCCCGAAGACACACAGCAGGTTGCAAGGAGCTAATTGAAAGGTTTAAATCTTGAATAACGTACGTACAGGCTACAAGAGGCGCTCAATATCGCAAGTCGATCTGACGAGCTCGCTGAAAAGGTTAAAATCTCGGGAGACGTACAAACATTACATATCGCAAGTCAATCTGGCGAGCTCGTTCAAAGGTTCAATTCTCCAAAGACGTACATGCTGCAAGAGGCATCAGATACCGCCAGCTAGTTAACAAGCTTATTGAAGGGCTCAAATCTCGCAAGATGTACACTGCAAGAGGCATCGGATATCGCAGTTCATTAATCTGACGAGCTTGTTGAAAGGATTAAACCTCGGAAGACGTACGGGCACCTGATATCGCAGATCAATTTGACGAGCTCGTTGAAAGGTTTAGGCGCTGCAAGAAGCATCGGGTCGCAGGTCAATCTAGCGAGCTCGTTGAAGAGGTTCAATTCTCTGAAAACATATAGGCGCTAGTAAAGCATTAGACATGGTAGGTTAATCTGACGGACTTGTTAAAAGGTTTAAATATCGGAAAACGCACACGCGCTTTCGAAGCATCACATATCGCGAGTCGTTAATAGCCCCGCTATCAGCCACCATCTAATTCCGTCAGCTGACGAGCTTGTTGAAAGGCTCAAATCTCGGAAGACGTACAGGCATGAAATACCGTAAGTCGATCTGACTAAGACGTTGAAAAGGGCTTAAATCTCGGAAGACATATAGGCTGCGAGGAGCTGGTTGAACGGTTTGATTCTCGGAAGACGTATAGACTGCAAGAAACATTCGATATCGTAAGTCGATCTAAGGATCTCGCTGAAGAGGGTTAAATATTGGAACGTACATGCGCTGCAAGAGGAAATCTAGTATCACAGGTCAGCTGACGAGCTTGTATGGCCATTACATATGGCAAGTTAATGTGACGACCGCGACGAAAAGGCTTACTTAAATCGCAAGACGTATAGGATGCCAGAAGCATCAGACATCGCAAGTTAATCTAATGAGCTCGCTGAAAAGGTTCAAATCTCGGAAGACGTACAGTCTACCAGAAGCATTAGATATCGCAAGTCAATATGACGAGTTCGCTGAAGGACTTAAATTCTGTAAGACGTACAGGCATTTTCGAAGCGTCATACATGGCAAAAGCATCAGACATGCAGCCAGCTGACAAGCTCTGTAAATAGGTTCAAATCCCAGAAGACATACACTGCAAGGAGCATCAGATCCATCAGATATAGCAAGTAAATCTGATGAACTCGTTGAAACGTTCAAATGTCGGATAACGTACAGGCTGCAAGAAGCATTATGTATTTGTAGGAAGAACAGGGGCTTCGAGTGGCTGGTACCAGATGGTGAAACAAAACAATAAACAAAGGATTCAATTCATTAGGTGTGTCCAAAAAAGAAGAGAAGAAGAAGAAGAAGAGTATCTATGCCCGCGCCATATATAAAAGGCGCGCCAGGATGACCACGTGGCGTGCCCACGTGCCCGCCCGTGTGCTTTGACGGGGTATTCCAACAATGTTGCGAGTCAGTTGACGAGATCGTTGAATAGTACAGGCGCTGCAAGAAGCATCGGATCTATTAGATATTCAGAGGGAATATGATGAAGACGATTTCTTTGATGATGGGATTATCGGCCGCGATCTATTCGGTCGTTGATGAGCTCGTTCGAAGGTTTAAATTTTGGAAGACGTACAGGATACAAGAAGCGTTAGATACTGTAGGTCATTGATCTGACAAGCTTATTGAAAGGTTTAAATTTCGGAAGACGTACACTGCATAAAGCATCAGATATCGGAAGTCAGTTGACGAGCTCGTTGAATGGTAAAGGCGTTCAAGAAGCATTAAATCCATTCGATATCGTGAGGTAATCTGACCAAGACAGGTTCTTTGATGATGGGATTGTCGGCCGCGGTCTAATTCGGTCAGGAAGACGGTCAGGAAGACTGTTACAATAGGAGCGGTCGGGAGAGGGGAAAAATCAGTACTCGAGGGATGGAAAGCTTAGCCGATGATGATGATGCCACTGCTACTGCTGATGATGATGCTGTTGCTGCTGAAGATGAGGTCGTTGCTGCTGATGAGGATGTTGCTGCGCACGCAAGAAATGCCGCTACTGATGATGATAATGATGCCGTTGCCGCTGATGAGAATGTTGCTGTCCACGCAAGAAATGCCGCTGTCGCTGCTGCTGATGAGGATGTTGCTGCCGCTGCTACTAATAATGATGTCCACGCCGCCGATAATATTGCCAACGATGATGATGATGCCGCCGCTGCTGCTGATGAGGATGATGTTGCCCACGCGAGAATAGCCATTCCTATCTGGCAGATGTTAAATCTGGGTCGGTGCAAAGAAAGCAGGGCTTAGTCGGGACCAGCGATACGGGGACTGGTAAGTAGCACAAAAAGAACACAACAGCACAGCACAATAACCGGGTCGGAAAATAGAACAATACCTATTGCAAAAGATGCAAAGATTTGCGGCCTATATAATGCCAGAAAAGGAAGTGCCCTAAATGTAACACTTGATGCGTAAACTACCAAAAATCAAGGGAGTCTCCCCGCGAGCAACAAGCAATGGGCAACATAGCCAGTAACACCACGACCAGCGCACCAGACAGATTAAAACCTAGTGCAAAAAATGCACAAGGGTACAGCCCATAGTATGCAGTAGACAATACCGTGCGAAATATAGTATCTAGCGCGTAACTAGCTAAAATAATGTCTTGCGCGGCTCACACACCAACGGCAATAACTCGACGACCAGCACATGCAGCAGGCCCAATCCTGACGAAAATGACTCGCAAAATCGCAGGGCACACGACGAAGACAAAATGATGGCGCTCCTAGCGCGCCCGGCAGCTCTGCGGCGGGCAGCGCACAAACTACCGGCGGGATGGGTGGTTTTTCGCTTGGTTTGTGAAGGTTGAAATCTTGGAAGACGTATAGGCTGCAATGAGCTGGTTGAACGGTTTTATTGTTGGAAGACGTGTAGGCTGCAAGAGGCGTTCGAAATCGCAAGTTGATCTGATGTGCTCGCTGAAAAGGTTTCAATCTCAGAGACGTACAAGCATTACATATCGCAAGTGGATCTGAACGAGCTCGTTCAAAGACTCAATTGTCGGAAGACGTACAGGTGCTATCGAAGAATCAGACATTGTAGGTCGAGGCATATAGGCACTATAGAAGCAGCAGACATCGTAGGTAAAGAATATTTCTCGGAAGACGTACAGACATCTAATATTGCAGGACAATATGACGGGCTTGTTCGAAGGATCAATTCTCGGAAGAAGTACAGACATCTGATATTATAGGTCAATCTTACGGGCTCGTTCGAAGGTTCGAATCTCGGAAGACGTACGGGCATATGATATCGCAAGTCAATTTAACAAGCTCGTTCAAAGGTTTAACTGTCGGAAGACGTTTAAACATCTGATATCGCTGGTCAGTCTGACGAGCTCGTTCAAAGGTTCAAATGTCGCAAGATCATACAGGCGTTCAAGAAGCATCGGATCCATCAATATCGTCGTAAGTCAATCTGACGAGCTCGCTGAAACGTTCGAATGTCGGACAACGTACAGGCTGCAAGAAGCATCGGGTCCATCGGATATCGTGAGGCAATCTGACCAAGACAATTTCTTTAATGACGGGATTGTCGGCCGCGATCTAATCCAGTCAGTTGGCGAGCTCGTTGAAAGGTTCGAATGTCGGAAGACCTATAGGTATCTGACATGGCGGGTTAATATGACGGGCTCGTTCGAAGGTTCAATTCTCGGAAGACGTACAGTGCAGGAAGCATTAGACATGGCAGGTCAACCTGACCAAGACGATGAAGATGTTCCAGAAACGATTATCGTGGCCATAGGTCTGTATTCTGATCTGGAAGACAGTCACGGTAGTAGCGCTGATGATGATGATGGAGCGGTCGGCAGAGGGGACAAGTCAGCCGACGACGCCGCCGCCGATAATGACGACGATGCCGCTGCTGCTGCTGATAATAATTCTGCTGCTGCTGGTGATGATGGAGCGGTTGGCAGAGGTGAAAAGTTAGCTACTGATGACGATGACCACAGATCAGGGTCCCGGTCAGGGTTCTGGTCACAGTAGTAGCGGTCGGGATGAGGAAAGTCACCTGCTTATGATGATGATGATGATGCTGCTGCTGCTGATGGCGATGATGCCGCTGCCGTTGATGATGATGATAATGCCGCCGTTGCTGCTGCTGCTGCTGCTGATGCCAGTGCTGCTGATGAGGATGTCGCTGCACACGCAAGAAATGTCGCTGCTGCTGCTGATGGTGCCGCTGCTGCTGTCAGCACTCGGGAGAGGGAAAAAGTCACCACTCACGAGTCAGAAGAGTAAGCTGCTGATGGCGCCGCCACCGCTGATGATGATGATGCCACCGATGATGCCGCTGCTGCTGCTGATGCTGCTGCTGCCCACGCACGAACAGCAGTGCCCAACGTGCAATAAAGCAGGGCTTGCTCGGTCGGGGGACCAGCGATACGGGGCTGGTAGGTAGCTGTGGGTTGCACAGGGTTGTGCAATGATCATGATCATCGGCTTCAAATACAATATATTCAATAATAGTCAAATCGGTTATCTAAGAAGGAAGAAAAGAAGTCATCGTGGAAGGCACGATATCGTCGTATAAATATCGTGGCTTGAAGGTGACCACGTGATAGGCTCCGTGCTTCCTATTGTGCTTGGCGGCATTCCAACAGTAGCACAACAGTAACACAACAACACAGCACAGCAACCAGCGCACAAGATGCAGAGAAAACCAGCGCATAAGATGCAAAAGTACAGCGCATAAGTTGTACTAAATAACAGGGCGCGAAACAAAACAGCTGGTGCGCAATCTACAGAAAACCCGCTTAGTCGGGGATCCAGCTATCAGGGGCTTACAAGCAACATGCAACATGCAGCACAGCACAGCATGACAGCAACACTTCAAGACAGAACCAAACCTGATTCAAAAGATGCACAAAATCTCAGCTCACAGTGTGCATTAAAAACCAAGGCTCGAAGCCAAACACTCGGTGTGCAATTGGCAAAAATGTGTGGCTCACACGCCGACGGCTATAACTCAACCACGGCACGTCACAGCACGCCCAAACCTGGCGCAAAACACTCGCAAAGACGTCGCGCACACGATGCAATGAAAATAAAGCCGCTCCCGGCTCGCGTGGCAACTCTACGGCGGGCAGCGCACAAAATGCCGGCTTTTCAGGTCGGGTTGGGAGCAGAAAAAGGACAAGTCTGTACGCATGAAAAGGAGGAGGCTGTGGGCCGTTTTCCCAAGACTAGGACTACGTCACTTACAGTCATTACTCTCTACTTTGAGTAAGTGCTGCAAGGTCTCCATCCTAGTCTTGGGAAAACGGCCCACAGCCTCCTCCCTTTCTTGCGTACAGACTTGTCCTTTTTCTGCTCCCAACCCGACCTGAAAAGCCGGCATTTTGTGCGCTGCCCGCCGCAGAGTTGCCGTGCGCGCCGGGAGTGCCGTTTTTTGGGCTAATTTTATGTGCGTTGTGTGCGCCGGGCGATTCTGCATCGTTTGCGCCAGGTTTCGTGCCGTTTGGCGCGCTGCCCGTCGAGCCCCCTATTGCTGGACGCAGACCAGGACCGCACACACCCACTCACACACCCACTCACTATTGCTTAGAGTATATACATATGCAAGCCTCGCAAAAGGGTTTTACACAAGGCAGTAAGTAAAACGTATTCAATTCATTTCGATCATAACTATCCAAGAGAGACAAAGAGAAAGAGAAATGCCACCCGAGCGCGCCGTGTAAAAGAGGCGCGCTGGGGTAGCCACGTGACCTTGTTCGCCATTGCTGCTCGACGAGGGATTCCAGCACCGTCATCTTCCATCTGCACAGCCTCCAAATGGTTCGGTGTTGTTTTTCCTTGTCTGGCGTTTCAGCGAGAGCCGTTGACTTCAGTCCATTTGGCCGCGCAGATAAAGAGACTCGCACACATGGTGACCACACCCGCCCAGATCTGTGCTTTAAGGAAGCCTCCATTGTCACTTTGGATCAAAACACCCGCCAATGGCGGTCCTGCCAATGATGCGAATGCTATAAGACTATCCACCATGCCGAAACGAACACCTAGCTTGCTCAAGTCCGTGGTTAATGATGCGCATCCGCTGACAAACACTATTGGAGGTATACATAGTTAGTTAATCTTGGAGGTATAATCGGCAGGGCTCGCTCGCTTATAAGACGTAATCGAATAATAGGGCAAGCGAAAGGGAAAGAAAAATAGAAAGGGTATAATATATACTAACTTCCTTGAACCGCGCCGGTGGCAATTCCGTAAAAAACAGAATACACGTAGAGACCACTAACGCTGCGAACGGCAATCCAGACAAATAACATGGTAGCGAGGAATATCGTCGATACGATCAAGGAGAGCAGTGAGCCAAAGTATTTGTCGGCAAAGAATCCAAGAATTGGTCGTACTGGGATGCCGATACCACTAATAATAACAAGCAAGTTCGCAGCTTCCTTTGGAGAGAGGCCGCGCAAGGTCGCATATGTGTTTATAAAGAAGAAGCAAAAATATACCGCTGTAAATATCAGAAATACGCCAATCGTGAAAAGGACATATGTAGGCTCCGTGAATGCCTTCCATTCGACAATTGGACCTGTCTTGCGCGGTGGAAGGCGTGGCCGAAAGACAAGGATAATAATAACTGCGAACGCTAGAGCAATATAGCCTTGTACCCGGACTGCGCTAGAAAATCCAATGGTCTCCTGAAGATGTTGAATGACCAAGGAGAACAGTATGCTGCCTGTGCCGCTCCCAGAAGCAGCTAATCCTATGGCAAATGCTTTCCTTTCCTTCCAGTATGAGCCGACTACAGCCATGGATGGCACATAGCAGGCACCCATACCGATACCGGTACATAGGCCTTGCGCAAGGAATATCTGCCAGTACTCGGTCGCCAAGCTTGTTGTAAAGGTTCCAAGCACGATTAACACACAGCCTACCGCGGCTGCGTGCTGAGCGTAGCCCGCGTCGGCAGCGCGGCCGGCAAAGGTTCCTAAAAAGAAGGTAAGGAAAACTTGTACGGATCCAATCCAGGCAACTTGCGACTCGGGTAATGATAGTGCGGTTGTATAATGAAGCTGATAGACGCCAAATGAAGCGGAATATCCCCATGACAAAGCATTGATAAGATGACTTGCGAGGATCTGAAGCCAGGCCTGAACGCCGCCATCAGGAGGCGGACCGGGCTCTTCCTGGATCAAGCGGAAAAAATTAAATAGCATGGCGCGGATCCTTCTGTCATAGCAGAGAGAGAAAAATTAATACGGGAGTGAAAGTGAGAAGAATACATCTGTTCTGTTGGTTTCTTCCATCAAGCCCAACAGAAAGCACGGAGCAGGTCACGTGGCTACTGTTGTATAAGGTCACGTGGCTACCCTGGCGCGCCTCATTTATACGCCGCACGGATTTTGCTGCACCGTGGTTTCGCCGTTTGAAGGCCCTTTTGCAAGGCTTTTGGCAAGGCTTATACATGTTGCTCTGATGGCGGTGAGGAGTGTTGGCTGCATGCCTGCGTGCGTGTGTGGTCCTGTCACAAGTGAGCAGCTATGGAAGTCGGTCTCTAAGGTAGTGGAAAAAAAATGTCTTTGATTTCTATCTAATTGACGGGAATTCGGCTGCTATTTATCTCTACGATATCCCTCTTCTCGTGCATTTATTCCATTCCATTGATTCTGACGATATCGTCGATATCGTCCGTTTCCAGTGATGTTGAATTCCTCGTGCGGAGCGCATTCCTCGGCATCGTTCAATTTTGACGATATTGAATGCTTCCGGTCGTACGATTCTGTTGAATTTGAACGCTTCCGAAGATGTTGAATAATTCCGGTCGCATTGTGTGTTTTCGGTGATATTGAGTGCATCATTGTGGAATGCTTCCTGTGACAGGTCCGGTCAGGGGCTCGGCGCGGCATTATCATCATCACCAGCAGCGGCATCAGAATTATCAGGTGACTCTTCCTCTCCCCCGAGTGCTGACAGCAACAGCGACATCATCATTAGCAGCAGCTGACTCTTCCATCTCCCGAGTGCTGACTTTTTCCCTCTTCGTCAGATTGCCTTGCGATATTTGATAGATCCGAAGCTTCTTGAACCCCTGTACGCCTTCCGACATTTAAACCTTTCAACGAGCCCGTCAACTGACTTGCAATACCTGATGCTTTTCGCAGCGCTGTATATCTTCCGAGGAGGACACCAGTCCTCATGATATTCTTCTTTACTCTTAAAAGAAGTAGACCTAAAGGACGTTAGTGTCCTCAGAAAACCGCTTACAGTGTACTCCCTTTTCCGCTTACAACTCGAGCAAAACAACCCATCCCGCCGGCATGTTTTGCACAAAGTTTGGTTTGGTTTCGTCTCGTGCTATTACTGTTGTGCTGTGTTGTGTTGTTGCTGTTGGAATTGATAGCAAAGGTTCAAGTTTGTTTGCATCCATGGGATGAGCTGTGCTACTGTGATAATGGATGAAGAATCCCCCGTCTGACGGCCCTGTCCAAATCCCCCTATAGATCCCCCTACAATCTGAGACGATCTAGTCCCGGATTCCTTCCTGCTCTGAAATGCTGCGCAGCGCAAGTGGCAGGCCGACATCGCCCCCAACTAGCGCTCTGCCACCCTTAACTAAAGCCCAGCTGCGTATGTGTCCGATAGTATGAGCGAAGGGAACAACAGTTGAAGCGAAATTTCGCGCGGGAAAGGATGCGAGTTGGCAGCGGTTGTTGCAGGTTGGAGAAGTGATGGTCAGCTTACTCAGCTTACTCCAACTGTCGGCGTGGTTCAGTTACGGCTAAAGCCGAGAGCTAGCACCATGACTATGCCCCACTAGGTACCTTGATAATCCCCTGACGGAGTTCAAAGAAGAACAATGATTGGGTTGTGGGCGGTGAGGGCTGGGCGGGAGTGGCTGGGCGGAAATGGCTGGGCGGAAATGGCTGAGCGCCTGGCGCTCCCCAATTGGGACAAGCAAGTGAGGACTGCTGACAACTGGACCACTGTTGCTCCGCTTCGCGCATAATCATGACGTTTTTTTTGGATGATATTAATAGAATGTCTACTCTCTAATGTTCTGAGAGGAGTCTATATAAATGTGGCGTACGATGGTGCTTATCACAAGAGAGTGGTAACTCTTACTTGATCCTTTCTCATTCGCGTTAACAATACCACTGATATGAAGTACCAACAACTACTTTCAGTGTCGTTCCTAGGGACAATTCCTCTGGCCTTCGGCTCAAGCGTCAACAGGAACACATGGACCGTTGGACAAACGGTGCACACCAGCAGTGGGCCTGTGGGCGGTCATGCGGCACCCATCTTTCGCGATGTCTCGGAATACTTGGGCATTCCCTTTGCCCAGTCGCCTACTGGGAAACTGCGCTTTCAGCCGCCGATAAAGTACACCGGAAACAAACACATCAATGCAGCCAAGTTTGTAAGTATATCTATCCTGTCACAGAAAAATATAAGCCTACTTAAGGGTCATAATTACACATGAAAAGTGGCCTCTGGCTACGCCATTTTTTGTGTGACATGTTCCCTCTCAATATTCATGTGTTCGTTCATAATGTTAATCGCATTAGGGGTATTCCTGCGTCACTTCTCCTTCATCGGGCGATGGCCCTCCCGATGTCAGCAAACTACCCAAAGACACCTTTTCAGAGTGGGCAATCCCAATTTTGAACGCATCAACACACTCGACGCAGAAGAATGAGGATTGCTTAACATTAAATATCTGGACCAAGCCCCAGACTGGAGAGAAAAAGAAAGCCGTGATGGTCTGGATACATGGTGGAGCGTTCACGTTTGGCAAGTGTCACCCGGTAGACCAACGAACTGATCAAGAGAAGACTATGTACTAATAGCGATTGAAACACAGGATCATCAAGCGTAGCCTGGTATGACGGACAGACATTTGCCGGCAAAGAAGACGTTGTCTTGGTATCAATAAAGTAATAGCAGCTACTCTTCATATTTATATTTATATTCTTCCGCTAACTTGATGTTTCTGTAGTTATCGATTGTCAATTTTTGGCTTTCCAGGAAACCCAGTTGGCCGGCCAAATCTCGGGCTCCTTGACCAGCGACTCGCTATTGAATGGGTTCGAGACAATATTGCTGGCTTTGGTGGCGACCCGACTCGCATCACTTTGTTTGGCGAATCTGCCGGAGGAGCTTCCGCTGACTTCTTCTCGTACGCGTGGACCGACGACCCCATCGCCACCGGGTTTATCTTCATGAGTGGCTCAGCGTTCGGGGTCGAGCAGCTATCAAATCACACAGCTAATGCGTTTTGGTTCAATGCGACTAAGCAAGCAGGATGTGGCGACAACTCAACCAACTTTAACGAGGTCTATGAGTGCATGAAGTCCAAGTCGGCAGAAGATATTGCTAAGAGCCTACCAAAGAGCTCCTCTCTCGACGGCGCAAACGCGCCATTCAATCCAGTTATTGACGAATCCTTGGTGTTCTCCGACTACACAAAAAGGAAACCTGTTAGGGCGCCAATCATCGTCGGACATACCGACTATGAGGCCGGGCTTGCTCTCCTGGCTAACCCAGCCACCCCTCAAGACGAAATAATTAAACTAAACTCTTTAGCGTTTAACTGCCCGGCTGCCATGCGTGCTGCCGCATCGGTGTCAAGCGGGAACCCTACGTGGAGGTATCGGTGGTTTGGGGAATTCCCTAACACGCGATTGACAATCAATCCTCCCAGCAAGGCATACCACAGTTCAGAGGTAAGTTCATAGCGAAAACTTACACTTAGCGTTTATTACCGGCGGGCGAGCGAAAGCGCTAATTGTGTCTCAGCTCTCTGTCTTGTTCAACACTTCGTTGACTCACCTCGTGCCTGACACGCCAGAGGAGAAAGATATCGGGTCATACTTTCGTGGTCTATGGGTAGCATTCGCCAAAGATGCAGTAAATGGCGCCGCGAAATACGGTGACGGTCTGCCAACGTACTCCGCCAACCAGTCTACTCTGATTCGACTGGGGTATGAGAACATTGCCGGGCCAAATCTAGGTATTGGTGGGCAATATGACGCAGCTTGTCAGAAGATCCAAGCGGTAACTGGCCCAAATAACGGCTCTACACCAACTTCAACTTCAACTTCAGGGCCGACAAGCCCTACTAGGGTGATCAGCTTGGGTGCTCGATTAGGTCCCACCACTATACTCCTGCTCGGTGTTGTTGCTCTCTTGGGACTCATTTAAGTATAGATCCGGTGGCTTTTATATCGGGTATGGTTCTAGTTAGATGCGAAGACCGTCGTAGGAAGAACGCCTGTGGGTAAGATTTGTCTGTTGAACTTTAGACACGGACTGCCATGTATATAGTCTGCTATACAATCCGAAAAGTACATGCCAAGATGAATAATTCGCTTCCTCTCAATGACCAATATTCTTTCGAGTACAATATCATGTCGCAGTCTCTTTGACCGCGACAGGGTTTGATTCCACAATCATAAGCCCAAAGCGTTTTATGCTCCAAATCCGCTCCAACTATGCTCGCCGTGACATCAACTCGGCCGCGCCCTGGCCAACAGCCATTGCCACTGCCACATGTCCAACCCGGCTTGATTGGCCGCGCAGCCGCGCGGATTTTGCCGCACTATAGTTTCGCTGTTTGTAAGACCTTTTGCAAGGCTTGTACATGCATATACTCTAAGCAATAGTGAGTGGGTGTGTGCGGTCTTGGTCTGCGTCGAGCAATAGGGGGCTCGACAGGCAGCGCGCCAAACGGCACGAAACCTGGCGCAAAAGACTCGCACAAACGCAGCGATCACAATGCAGCGAAAAGAATGGCGAAACAAGGCGCTCCCGGGGCGCGCGGCAACTCTGCGGCGGGCAGCGCACAAAGTGCCGGCTTTTCAGGTCGGGTTGTGAGCAGAAAAAGGACAAGACTGTAGGCAAGAAAAGGAGGAGGCTGTGGGCCGTTTTCCCAAGACTAAGACTACGTCACTTACAGTCATTACTCTCTACTTAAATATTGCAACTCGACCTGACGAAGACGTTGAAAGGCTTAAATATCGGAAGACGCTGCAAGAAGCTCGTTGGAAGGTATAAATCTCGGATGACGTAAGGATTCTCAAGAAGCATCGGACATCGCGGGTCAATCTGACGAGCTTGTTGAAAAGGCTCAAATGTCGGAACGTACAGGCTCTGCAAGAGGCATAGGGTATCGCAGGTCAATCCGACGAGCTTGTTAAAAGGCACAAACGTCGGAAGACGTACACTGCAAGAAGCATTAGACATGGCAAGTCAATCTGAACCAGACAATGAAGGGGCATTACACTTCGCAGGTCAATCTGACGAGCTCGTTGAAAAGGTTTAAATCTCAGAAGACGTACAATCATAAAATACCGCAAGTCGATCTGACGAAGACGCTGAAAAGGCTTCAATCTTGGCAGACGTACAGACTGCAAGGAGCTCATTGAAAGGCTCAAATAACGGAAGACGCACGAGCTGCAAGAGGCGTCGGATACCGCAGGTTAATCTGACATGCCTGTAAAAAAAGCTTAAATCTCGGAAGACGTACAAGCAAGAAATACCGCAAGTCGGTCTGACGAAGACGCTGAAAAGCTTAAATTTCAGACGACGTACGGGCTGCAAGAAGCATCAGATATCGCAGGTTCATCTGACGAGCTCTTTGAAAGGCTCAAATCTGGGAAGACGTACAGGCTGCAAGAGGCATTCGATATCGCAAGTTGATCAGATGTGCTCGCTGAAGAGGTTTAAATGTCGGGAGACGTACCAGCTTTACGTATCGCAAGTTGATCTGGCGAGCTTGTTGAAAGGCTCAGATCTCGAAACGTCCAGGCGCCACAAATGGCATCTAGTGTATCGCAAGTTAAGCTGACGAGCTCTCAAAAGTTTCGATTCCCGGAAGACGTACAGGTATTACATATCGCAAGGCAGCTGACGAAGACGATGAAACGGTTCAAATCTCGGAAGGCGTACAGATATCCGATATCGCAGGTCGATCCGACGGGCTTATTGAAACGTTGGAATGTCAGACAACGTACAGTCTGCAAGAAGCACTAGGTATTACAAGTCAGTTAATAAGCTTGTTTAAAAGTTCAAATATCGGAAGACATACAGCGCACAAATCATCAGACATTATACGTTAATCTGGCGAGCTCGTTGAAAGGTGCAGGCGCTACAGGAAGCATCGGATCTGGCCAGTCGATACAAAGACGATGATGATGTTGAAGTTACGATGATGGCGGTGGCCACAGGTCAGGGCTCCAGTCGGGAAGCCAGTCACGGTAGCAGCGGCCGGGAGACAGAAAAGTCAGCTGACGTTGATGATGATGCCCTTGCTGCAGATGTGGATGATGCTGCCAACGCATGAAATGTCGCTGCTGCTGCTGGTGCTGATGGCTACTGGTCTGGATTCCGGTCGGGATTCTGGTCACGATTGTAGCGGTCGGGAGGGCAAAGGTCAACCGATAAAGATGATGATAATGATGATGCCGCTGCCGCTGCCGCTGATGATGATGATGCTGCTGCTCCTGATGATGTGGATGCCGCTCCTGCTAATGGCCACAGGTCAGGATTCCGGTCAGGATTCTGGTCACGATATTGGCGGTCGGGAGAGGGAAAAGTCGGACGCTGCAGCCGCTGCTGCTGAGGATGTTTGCTGCACACGTAAGAAATGTCGCTGCTGCTGATGATGGTGATGCCGCCGCCGCTGCTAATGATGTTGCTGCTGATGCCGCTGCTGCTGTCAGCACTTGGAAGAGGGGAAACGTTAGCACTCGGGAGAGGGAGAAAGTCAACACTCACGAAAGAGAAGTGCTAGCTGCTGATGCAACTGCCGCCGCTGATGATGATGAAGCCACTGATGATGCCGCGGCCAATGCCGCAGCTGATGTCGCCGCTGCTGATAATGCCGCTGCTGCTGCTGATGCTGATGCCCACGAAAGAACAGCAGCGCCTCAAGGTGCAATAAAGCAGGGCTTGCCCGGTCGGGGGACCAGCGAGCGATACAGGGCAGGCAGGTAACACAAGAGTGGCACAACAGCACCACAATAACCAGGCCATAAGATGCAGAGAAAGCGAATGCATAGGATGGAGAAAAACGCAGCGCATAAGTTAAAATACGAAAAAAAGCCTAAAAAGTCACACCTAGTGTGTAATCTACGAAAAACCCGCCCACTTAGTAAGCAGAGGAGCAACATGCGATATGCAGCATAGAGTACAGCAACACAACAAGACAAACTCAAACCTAGTGCAAAAGATACACAAGAGCCTAGTGCATAATGTATACTATAACGCAGGTCGCGAAACAAATCACCTGGTGCGTAATCTACGAAACACCTGCTCGGTCGGGAATCCAGCCATCAGGGCTTGTCAGCAACCCGCAGCACAGCACCAGCAACGCCACAATCAGCGCCCAAGATAAGACAATACCTAGGAAAAAAGATGCATAAAGGCCAAGCGTATATAATTCAATCGAAAGCAAGGCACAGAACGAAATACCTGGCGTCTAATTCGCTAAGAGCCACAACTCGGCCACCAGCGCACGTCACAGGCCCAAAACTGGCGCAAAAGACTCGCAAGAACGCAGAGATTACGATGCAGTGAAAAAAATGGCGCCAAGAGTCGCTACCGGCGCGCCTGGCAACTCTGCGGCGGGCAGTGCACAAAATGCCGGCGGGATGGGTGGTTTTTTCGTTCAGGTTATGAGAAAAAGGAGAAGACGGTGAGTGGGAAAAGGAAGACTGTGGGCCGTCTCGTTGAGACTTGGACTACGTCTTCTAAGTAGTTACTCTGTTCTTTACTCTGTAAGTAGAGTCAACAATATGAAGATTGTCTAAGTCTAAACGAGACAAAGACATACACGCTACAAGGAGCCTGTTAAAGGGTTTGAATGTTGGAAGACGTACAGGCTGCAAGGAGTTCTTTGAACGGTTTGAATCTCGGGGGACGTATGGGCTGTAAGAAGCATCGGATCTCGTAGGTCAATCTAACAAGATCGTTGAAATGCTTAAATATCGGAAAACGTATAGGCTGCAAGGAGCTCGTTGAAAGGGTTTAATCTCGGAAGACGTACACTGCAAGAAGCATCAGGCATTGCAAGTCAGTTAACGAGCTTATGGAAAGGCTTGAATCGAGGAAGACGTACAGGCTGCAAGCAGTTCATTGAAAGGTTTCAATCTCGGAAGACGTACGGACGATGCAAGAGGCATCAGCTATCGCAGGTTATTAATCTGACGAGCTTATTGAAAGGCTCAATTCTCGGAACGTACAGGCGCTGCGAGAAGCATCAGACCGCGGGTCAATGTGACGAGCTTGTTGAAGAGGCTCCAATCTCGGGAGACGAGCAGGCATCTAATACCACAGGTCAATCTAACGGTGTCACAGGAAACATTCAACATCACCGATAACGTACAATGCTACCGGAAGCGCTCAACATTACCGGAAGCATTCAATATCATCGGAAACGTAAGATACCAACGGAAGCGTATCACTGGAAGCGTTCAACCTCGCCGGAAGCGGACGATCTCGCCGGAAGCGGACGATCTCGCCGGAAGATGACGATATTGTCGGAAGCAATAGAATATAATGAATTCAGAAAAACACTAACCTTGCAGAGATAAATAGTAGTCAAATTCACCGTCAATTAGATAGAAATCATGGACAATTTTCCACTGCTTTGGAGACCCGACTTCCATAGCCGCTGACGTGTGACAAACGAGCTCATTGAAAGGTTCGGGCGCTGCGAGAAGCATTAGATCACAGGTCAATTTGACCCAGTTTGTTTAAAAGACTTACATCTCGGAACGTACACGCTCTGCAAGAAGAATTGGATCTCGCAGATCAATCTGACAAGCTTGTTGAAAGGCTCAAATCTCAGAAGACGTATAGCTTGCAAGACGCATTCGATATGGCAAGTCGATCTGGAGAGCTCGCTGTAGAGGTTTAAATGTCGGAATGTACAGGCGTTGCGAGAAGCATCGGATCGCGGGTCAATCGAACGGGTCTGTTAAAAAAGCTCGAATCTCGGGAGACGTACAGGCAACTATTATCGCAGGTTAATATAACGAGTTTGTTGAAAGGCTTAAATCGAGAAAGACGTACAGGCTCTGCAAGAAGCATTGGATACCGCAGCTCAATCTGACGAGTTTTTTGGAAGGCTTAAATCTCGGAATGTATAGGCGCTTTCGAAACATACATATCGCAAGTCAATCTGATGAGCTCGTTGAAAAGGTTCAAATCTCGGGAGACGTACAGGTAACTGATATCGCAGGTCAATCTGACGAACTCGTTCAAAGGTTCAATTCTCGGAAGACGTACAAGTATTATATATCGCAAGTCGACCTGACGAGCTCGTTGGAAGGTTCAGGCGCTGCAGGAAGCATCGGATCTCGCAAGTTCAATCCGAAGTCGATGAAGATGTTCGAGATACGATGGTGGTGGTGGTGTCCATAGGTCAGGATTCTAGTCAAGAAGACGGTCAGGAAGACTGTAACAATAGGAGCGGTCGGGATAGGGGATAAGCCATCACTCAGAGGAGGGAAACGTTATCTATTGAGGATGATACCGCTGCTACCGCTGCTGCTGTTGATGATGATGATGCCGCCGCCGATGCTGCTGCTCCCGATGATGGCCACAGGTCAGGATTCTGGTCGGGAGAGTAGCGGTCGGGAGGGGGGAAAGGCAGCTGATAATGATGATCATGACGAAGATGATGATGATGATGATGACGATGCCGCTGCCGTTGATGATGATAATGCCGCTGCTGCTGATGAGGATGATGATGCTACTGATGATGATGCTGCTCACGCAAGAGCATCAGCGCCCGGGGTACAGTAAAGTAGGGCTTGCTCGGTCGGCGGACCATCGAGCGATACGAGGCTGGTAGGTAACACAAGAGAAACACACGGCACAACAATAACCAGGGCACAAGATAAGATAATTTCTGGTGCAAAAGATGCAGAATAGGCCAGAAAGCAAAGGTGCAATAAAAATTAGGGCGTAAAATAAAACGCCTGGTGTGCAACCTACGAGAAACCTGCTTGGTCGGGAATCCAGAAGCCAGTTTATAAGCGCAATAACACACCACACCACACAACACAATAGTAATGCTACGGGACAAACCAAACCTGGCGCAAAAGATGCATAAAATTCCAGTGCACAAGGTGCTATTAAAATCAGGGCGTAAAAAGCAGGGCGTAAAATAAAAACCTGGCGCGCAATCTACGAATAACCCGCTCAGTCGGGAATCAGCGATCAGGGAGCCCGCGAGTAGCATGCAGCATAACCCAACCAACAGCACCACAACCAGCACACCAGATGAAACAAAACCCGGCGCAAAAGATGCAAAGAAGCCCAGCGCACGAGCTATAGTAGAAAGCAAGGCATAAAACAAAACACCAGGCGTGCAATCGGCTAAAATAATTGCGCGGCTCGCACCAACTGCCACAACTCGACGACCAGCGCCTGTAGCGGGCCCAAACCTGACGCAAAAGACTCGCAAGAACGCAGAGATGACGATGCAGCTGAAATCAGGCCGCTCCCGGCGCGCGCGGCAACTCTGCGGCGGGCAGCGCACAAAATGCCGGCGGGGTGGGTGGTTTTTCGCTCAGGTTGTGAGAAAAAGGAGAAGAACTGTGGGCCGAAAAAGGAGGAGACAGTAAGCCGTTTTAAGACTAGGACACTGTCCTTATGGTCTACCTCTTTCTCTCTTGAAAAAAATTAGACCTAAAAGACGAAGTGTCCTAGTCTTAGAGAATTGAGGGAAATTGGGAGGCCGTGGTAGTCGCTGTTTACGGTCGCGTTGGGGCGGTGTGCGGGGATATCGCCGATGGGGGAGCGTGTCGTGCATGCATGCCGGCGCAGTAATGGCTTATTCTTTAGGTGCGGTGCGAGCCAATGGTTAACCGCTCAAAGTAGGCCATGGATGGTGTGCAGGCTCGTCTGCCCGTTGTTGGAGGAGGGTGGTCGGCACGTGTTTGGAGTTGGAGGAGTGGAGATGGGAGGGGATACCCCTTGCATGACCCAAAGTCGGCGGAACCATGGTCGACCGACCTAGGAAGAACGTCGCGAACTGGGCAAGCTCGCTTGTTGAGTCAAACAGTTCCGTTATTCCATGTAAATGGCCATCCTGTATCAAATCATTCACACGTTTTTGCCACGCTTTGGTAGTTCGTTCCCGGAACGTTATCGAGCATTGTGAAGGCGGGGCGGCGGCTGCGGAAAGGTACTTAACCCCGAACAACCCCGAACAACCCCGCTTCCATCAAGCGTCTTGCTCACCTTCCTCCACTTACCAACTGCGGGTGAAGTAAAGCCACTCTCATCATTGAAGAGAACCTCTGCCAGTGTCAAATAATTATCAAATCTTCAACGGGAAAAAAAAAATGCGGACTCAACAGCCATCTCATGCTCTGGGCAGCGACGCATGGCTCGGTGCCGATGAGTATGAGCCTGGAAGCGAGCTGCATACTCGGGCCACCAACTTCTTTACCGTGGTGAATTGGGATGCACTTAGTAGCATTGCTTCACAGCATAGGGGTGGTGAATCCTGTTATTTCACAAAGAACTTCTCAGTGGGCCATTTTAACATGACTCGGAGGATTGTGTTCGAGGACGGCACAAGTTGGGTGGCAAGACTTCGTTTTCCCAATCATGATACCGCGGCCGATCGTGAGGCTCTAGAGAACTCCAAAGTAATGGAAATTGAAGTTGCCAGCATGAAGTTTTTTGGGCAAGCATTTATTTCATTACGCAATAGCGCAGCCCTGTTCAAACGGCTAACAGTGGCGTCAGGTCGAAAACGCAGATTCCTGTGCCGAAAGTTCACGCCTACAGCTTTGCGGTCGAAAATGACGTCGGTGCAGCGTTTATTCTGATGGATTACATCCATGGCAGCGTCGCTGCTGAGTTTCGCGAAGCACAAGGCTCTGCAGTCGGGCTCTTCGGCACTGTTGAACAGGATCGCAAATTTCGGGAGCAGATGGCTCACATCCAGGCAATTATCGCGTCATTCCGGTTTAAGCAAATCGGCTCTCTCTATTACAACCAAGAAACAGATGACTTTCATGTCGGGCCGGAACTTCAAACTGGCAAAGGCCCGTGGGTTTCGTCCATGGAATACTACGATGATCTTACCCATCACCTATTAAAATCGGCAATTAAGAACAATCTGCAAGGAGATCAATCGTTTATGGTACCATCGATTCTTAACTACTTGTTACGAATATGCGGTGAAGAGAAAACAGGCCCGTTTCGACTGGTAAACCGTGATTTTGGTGCACATAACCTCCTCGTTAATCAAGACTTTGACATCGTAGGTGTCATTGACTTTGATGGTGTCATGGCCGCACCACTTGAGGTTGTTGCTCAGTACCCAGTTTTATCTTTCCTTCAACTCGAAGCGCCAGGGATCGTCGATCCTCGTCCTGCGGTGGTTGAGCGCGTTGCACAAACGGCACCCAGACTACAAATGTACAAGGATATGTTGGCACGATATGAAGAGGACGACAAAAGCGATGGTATCAGGGTCGCAGCACGTTTAGCATCCGAGTCCGCTAGAGTCTACCAAGGCATGACCGCCTACCAGCAACATCAAGACTTCGTGAACCAGAAATGGATGAAATCATGCTTAAAAATGCTACAAGACAGTGTGCAAGACGGTGTGCAAAGCAGGATGCAACAGCTATAACATGTCTCGTGCCACACAGCCAGCATCTTCTATCTGTTCGGCCTTGGCCAACCATGAGTATTGGGGCTAGGTCCTTCCATATCCTGTCACGCGTCGACATTTAGTCACGTGGAATCGCCTCGAACCGACTATTTGAAGACGCATGGAAGGCAGAAGTACAGGGACGAAATAACTGGCAGATTGATCGTGGTTCCGTAGCTCTATGAATGGCGGCACTACATTGCTACATCTTTTCAAGCTTTGACTACTTAAGAGAACCCAAACCGTAGCGTGAGATTCTTGAGCGCTAGATTGCTTGCCTGTTGCTGCTTGGCCCATTTTCCACGGGTATGGGACGCTCATTTCGAGAGCTCGTCCAGTAGACAAGCCCCATCCTGCAGAGGACTGAGCTGTTGCAATGCAACGCAATCCTCATCAAGGCTATTGCGTAAATTCTCGGCAAAAAGCGGCGTGGATGCTCAGCTTAACTCCCTGACAGCAGCAGACCGGCGGTTAACGATTGGCTATGGGCTGGCCATCAGGTCGGATGCCGTAGCGTTTGAGGCTGGCGGGAGGCAAGAAGTCACTTCGCAAGGCAGCCAATCACTAGCCCCTTGATCGTCACCTCCAACAGGCCTCTGTAACTTTGCCGCCCGATGGTCCGCCAGGTGTTTGTTAGCCCCACTTTGGCGTCGTCTTAGCTATTCTCTCGCGAAGTCTTCTGAGAACTCTGAAGTTCGGAGTGGGAAGCATCATCTACGGGCGGCGGCTAATCTCGATTTCTATTGGTTAGCGAGTTTGCTAGTTCGGTAGGGGAAAGCCTCTTGTATTCTTAGTGATCCTGCAATCGTTTGGATGGGGAAGCGTCGAGAGAATACCATCGAATCAGACTGCGGCTCAGCCAGTGGATGAAACAGTGACGAATCGTTTCCTGCAGATGATCTTTCGCGCTAATCCAACCCAACTGATCCATCCGTAATGGCCGTGGCCTGAGGGCGGCTACAATCAGCGCTGTTCCTTCCAATCAATGTACGGAAAAGCTTTCCCGGGAGGAGTCGCTTCTAGGATGAGGCACTGCGTTGAGGAATGGCGAATTCCGGCGGTAGCCATGAGATTTTGCATTTAAACGTCTGCCTGCGCCATATCCTACTCCTTTGTTCAAACAATCCTACTCCTTTGTGCAAGCAATAAATTTCAGCTCAGAAACTACAGACTCTGTCATTGCTCTCTACCTTTCATCAATCATGGAGACCGTCAATCAACTGACTTACAACGTGGAATGCCTCAAATGTGGCAACTTGGTCAAGAACGGCCACAAGTGCAGCCACTGCGGGCAACAGAACTAGGCCAAGCAATCATAAAACAAAATGGTATGACATATTCTCACGCTATCGTTATTTCCTTGGCTATCAGTCGTCAACGCAACTCTAACAGAACACTTGAGGCAGCGCGCCAGACAAGGCATGGCTCAGAAATCTTGGCCTACTGCGATGCGCAGGGACGGTGTTCGTGGTGTGAGACGGGTATGATGTGGGTTGTATGTTCAATGAAGGTTAAAGGAACTTTGGTTCAAGAACATCGCTAGTACAATAAATTTCAGTGGTTTGCTGGGCTTGCCCAAAGGAACGAATGCGATGGACCAGTTGGGTCTATCATCCTCTACTAAATGGGCTTCAGCCGAATACTTGTACCAGATAGAGATATTCTTAATCAAGCCCAACGATGACACTGAGTTTCTACAGAGCCGTGATTTTCCATGAGCCACATCGGACGCCATACTAAATTTAGTTCACTCATCGAGATATACGGCCTGCGAAAGTTTTAAGTCTCCGCTAGTTGGCGGGCGATGGAGACCTACAACGCTAGGGAGAATGCCAGTGGCCATTATGATGTGAATCAATATGAATGTACTCCGTACGGAGCAGAGTCTGTGGGATGGAAGGGGAAGTGAGAAATTTGGATCTATAGTTACTCCATGGTGAGCAAAGCAATTAATGCGGGGTAGCTGGCACATGGGAAAGGTGCGGACTTTGTGAAGCCAATAAGGTGCCTTGTATGAAATACTTATCCCCGCTCACCAACCCCCCTTCTTCTTCTCCTGTGCCAACCAACTGTCGGCCCCGTCATCGCCACATAGACCCCCCCAGAGGACCTTCCTCATCATCCATCACCATGGCACTTCGCATAACATCATGGGAGGATCTAGCCTTCTGCGATGAGGAATTGGACGGCGACACAGGCGAATTTCAGCACACAAGTTTTGCAGCCTTCGACGCTGACGACAATGCGTACTTTGGAACGTTGAAGAAAGCCAAAAGTAGCATCACTTTTTCGCAAATCTCGTCTGCTCTTGCTCCTATTCCAGACAATGAGCTTTTCCCCAGCTGGGCCCCTTGTCATATCAGGGTCACCAAAGCTCAGGATGCAGCCTCGCCTGACACATACGTTAAACATCCGAGCCTTTCCTTTTACGAAACGTTCAAGGAACACAACGTCGTCGACCTGATTCCCAAAGGCTTGCTCGAGGAGGCCGGGGTAATGGAGATTATTTGCCACTATCCCCACCCGAACATCATTCAGTATCATGGTTGTAGAGTCCGTCGTGGCCGCATTACCGGTATTGTCCTTGATCGTCATCCCCACACGCTGAACGACTATCTGAAGAGCGAGATTGGGTCTGTGGACAAGAAACCATTCATGCAGGCCATCACGTCGGCGATCTCCCACATGCACTCTTTCGGCTGGGCCCACAACGACCTGAATCCAGGCAACATCATGGTTGACAAGGATGGCATGCCAGTCCTGATCGACTTTGGATCTGCCCGCGAAGTAGGGGCTAAACTGGGAACAAGTCGGGGAACAAAAGGGTGGATCGAGGGAGAGATGAAGGATTATCACACGTCAGACAAGGCTCATGATTTGTTTGCTATAGACAAGCTTCGTATGTGGTTGGACAATCCAACTTTCGATAACTGCTGAGCACTGTCATCAAATTTCAAACCACCGATTAAACAGCTCATCACACTGCAATCAAGCCAAGCTAGCCAGCCATAAGACGATAGTTTTGAGATATTGAGTGCTTTAGCAATGAAATAGTATGAAACATGGTGTCGGCCTGTCGAGTACAGGGCCACGGGCGTGCATTATGTGTCTTTACATAGATGTGAGGCAAAGGAGCAATTTACAACGGTGGAAATCGGCAGGAAAAGACGAATTTGATAAAAAAAACTGAAAAATAATGCGCAAGTGAACCGAACCGGTCTCACGTTGGCGGACTTGAACGGAGATGGATAGATCTGGGCGACGAAATACGGCTCGATCTGCTTGTACCAGGTGAACTAGACCGTGGCATGGAGGAAGAGAGGTTGGAAATAAGACTACTGGCTCAGAACAGGATATCGAGAAACAGAACAGCGTCAATCATATTATAGCAATGGTGGGTTGCATAAGGTGTTGTGTAATTACGGTATCGATACCAATTGCGGTCAAAATGCAATATATTGTATAATCTCTGTATATCTCAGAAGGGGAAAAACAAGTCAAGGTGGGAGACTCGATATCGCCGTATAAATATCGTGGCCGAAAGGTGACCATGTGACCATGTGACCCGCTCCATGCTCCAAGGAGACTGTGGGCCGTCTCCTTGAGACTAAGCTTCCATACTTTATGCCTGCGTCCGTTACTTTCCTTCTGCTGTGTGGGCGGAAATGATCCTCTAGGGTGACAAGGTTTGAATTCACGTGCGTTGTGGACCTGACAAATTTCGTCAATTCAGCTATAAGTAGTGCGGTTGTGCCCTTCGAGACTGGCCATCATCAAGAATCAACAGAAGTTCCC
>JASWJB010000131.1:0-108017 GCA_032433595.1 Conoideocrella luteorostrata
TACGGCGATACCGCGCCTTCCACTATGACTTCTTTTCTTCTTCTTAGATAACGAACCCGACTACTATTGAATATATTGCATTTGAAGCCGATGATCATGATCATTGCACAACCCTGTGCAACCCACAATTTGTGGACCGTGTCTGTATACCATGTCGTCAGGCTTGCCGGAACGAACACGGCACACCCCGCATAACGCTGTTTGAAGCGTGTGTGCATTTATATGCTGTTCCAATGGTTCCGGATGCCAATAGTTTGCGACGGATGTGTTGGCGTCACATGTACTCTCTTGCCACATGATCGAGCGCAATAGGAATTGTTAGTCTGGAGTCTTCTATTTGCAACTTCTCTACGGAGTAATTCACGGGCCCATTCACCTCTGACGAATGATAATGCGTTGAGATGAAGCTCCACTTCAATCGCGTGGCCAAACTTCACTGGATCCAATCGCTCCACACGTGAAATTTGCGGGGAGACTGTAGGATGATGATAATTGGTGGCTGTGAAAAATGATGTGGTGGAGTTGCTAACAAGCTCTTATCTCTTATCTTAACGCTGTGTGCTTATCTCCCTTCCCTGTTTAAGGTCGAAGGCAATGATGTATCTTATAATTCGCATAGAATCTCACCGCGCAATTCCATGCCGACGCCGGACCAAGAAGTCGCACCCACGTTGCAGAATTCATTTATCTCGACGAGGTATTCAATACCAGTTTGTTGAGGATCCGCGCATCGAGGCAGTTCCCCAACGAGAATAACGGCACGCTTTATGTCAGGTGCAAGATCTAGGCGTGGATGTGAAGAGTGTCGACGGCGACGAAGAAAGTGCGATGAGCGGAAACCACGTTGCGGCTTATGCTCGGAGTTTAATAGGACATGCAACTACACGCTGAGACTAGTATGGGATCCCAGCCAAAGGAACAGAAAGTCACCTGATCGCCGTACCTTGCGAAGCTCCGATAACGCTTTTGGAAAGACACTCAAAGATGATTTGGGCTGCGATGGTGGCAGAAAGCATGCCTTGGAAGAAGACACTTGCGACTTCTCGATAGCTTTGCCTCGACGTCTCCCTAACGGCATAACCCTCTCGCCACAGTATCAGAGGCTACTGCATTACTTTGCCGATGATATTCTTGCCTCCCTTTCATGTCACCCGTCTATACACGGAGATCTCCGGCGCGGCCTGGTCCCTGCCATGCTTCATTCACCAGATCTGATGTCCTCTTGCCTTGCTCTATCAGCTGCAGGCTTTCTATCACGGGGATTTACAGAAGTGAATGGCGTCAGTCTTCTAAGAATTCTAGAACATTTACAGACCTCGGGTCTTAGACTGCTAAGAGCGGGCCTAGAGAATGAACAGAGGATTGACACCTTGCTAGCAACATGCCTCATTTGGTGTCTAACGGATGTATTTACTTACCGCCATGGGATATCCACCTGGAGAATTCATCTGCAAGGGATCAGAGCACTTTTGGGCAGTAAAACTCATGTTGACTTTATCAATCCGTCTGGGACCTTCCAATCTGCCATGAGACATCTCTACCAGCTGTATCTATCTCTTCAGACACTCCCATACATACGCCAGATAGAGCCCGTTAAGACACCTCATCAGCATAACGTACACACTTCAAGAAATTACAGTATGATGCCGCTAACAAGCCCGGAGATAGATGGATTCTTGGGATACAGCAACGAGATTCTCGATATTCTGGAACAAATAGATCGGTTATCCCAGTCTGACCGTAGCGACAGAGTACAGTCTGAGTGTGAAGCCGATGTTCTTCTGGGCAAAGTCAACGGGATGATTACTCGAGACAGGAGAGATCCACCTGGTATCTCAATTTGCATACCTTTGTCGCCAGAATACAATGGCGAATTCGCGCTGTGTCACCAGATCTTTCAACAAGCGACGTTAATCTATTTGTACAGAAGATTATACCGCCTTCCGTCGAAATCAGCGTCCATACAAGCTGCCGTTCGCTTGATTGAAGAAATGATGAGCAACATGGCCCAAGGCGAGCCGTGCCACACTTGGGTTGCTATGGCCATGCCTTTGTTCACTATTGGATGCGAAGCTTTCACCAAAATTCAGCAGGACTTCGCAATGGACAAAATTAATAAGCTGGGAGAATGTATTGGATCTCTTCATGTGGAGAGCATTCGACACGCATTGGAAGATGTGTGGAAAATTAGAGATAATTTAGGTGACTACGAAGGGCGGCTGTGCGCCAGCGAATTGCTAGGTATGCATCATGCTTCAAAGTTAAGATCAAGACTAACAACGTGGCAATATAGCGAAGCTGGAATACAACATCATTTTATTTTGAAGCTCTAACAACAGGGACAAACATGTTGGTTTTTATGAAAGAGAGTAGTAAAACACCAAGTCCAATTTAAATAGAGAATCTACTCGATCAATATAGTTCATAAAGTTTTGCCATAAGAAGCTAGTTTAACGTTGGTTAGATCCAAGCAACCGTGCAAGTAGGTCTCGGCCGTCATGTATCAACTCCAATATTATTTGACATCACTGTCTCACAGCTCATTGTCATTCTGTGGAACTGGAATAATTGCTTTACTTAGCGGACCCCTTTTCACCATCATACTCATCACCTCGTACAACACATCTGCGGCGGCCATTGTAGTGTGCTCGGCATTCGTATCATAAGCGGGCTGGAAACAGGATGAGTTAAGACTTGGACTTGGATTCAAAAGTCACATAACGTACCGCAACTTCAACAATATCTGCAGCAATCAGATTCAGCTTTTCGAGGCCGCGGAGGATGGTCCTGAGCTCTCTAGTTGACCAGCCACCAGTTTCGGGGGTACCAGTGGCAGGAGCAAACGCAGGGTCAAGAGTGTCTATATCAATAGACAAGTAGACGGGTCTCTCAGTTCCAACTCTGTTGACTATCTTCTTGATGATGCCTTCCGTTCCGATGGTGTCGATTTCACGGGCTTCGACGATCTCGAAACCGCAGTACCCGTCATTATCATAGTCACTTGGCCCACTTAAAGTTGTTCGGATGCCAGCATGAATGTTGGTATCGTTGGCAAGCAAACCATTCATTGCGGCATGATAGAAGTAGGTTCCATGGTTGATAGCAGCTGCGTCAGAGGGTGATCCGCCAAAAACCTTAGGTTTCCCTTTGCAATGACTTTAGCTTCAGCATCGAGAGGGAAGAGAAACATACAAGAGCTTACATGTGTCAAGATGACTGTCAAAGTGAATAACCGAGACGGGGCCGTAGGCCCGGTTGATAGACCTTAGAAGCGGCAGTGTAATAGTATGGTCTCCTCCAAGGGTTATGACACGAGGAAGTGTCTTTCCTTTAGTCGCGGGACCCTTCTTGTCAGCGTCGGTTGCCGGTGGACGAGACAGGATCTCAAAATGTCCTTCTTCAATTTGTTTGAGTGCCCAAGCATTATCGTACCTTGATTCTTGTTAGTGCCGCCATGTACAAATATGACTTTGAACTTACGAGGTGACGGGAATATCTCCACAGTCAAGAACGGTAGCCCAGCTGTTGAAAGGGTTAGTCTTCAGGGGAACATTGTATCCTCCACTAATTATCTAGTTAGCATGTATTCAGAGAGACGCAGGCGAGGCAGACTATACTAGAGATTCAATCTGCGCGAGCCCTGCCGAATACCCGAGGGTCCAAAGCGGGCACCTGGGCGATAAGAGGTTCCGGTGTCAAACGGAGCACCTTGACAATAGTCAGCCAGACTCAACCAGAGAGCAGCTTATAGGCTATACCAATGAAGGCAATGTCATATGTAATATCGCGGCTTTCCAGACATGGCTGATAAGGGAGGCGGCCGAAGGTTGAGATTCCGGAGAAAACAGAGTCCGCCTGGTATTGTCAGTACATTTTCACACGCACAACGTAGAATTAGATCAAGCAGACCTGTGTGCCGCCGTCTCCAGGCAACTTGTGGTACCATAATGATTGATGAGGTCCTGCCAATGTCTTCTGCTCATGCCCGGCGTGAGCGACAGTAACGGCTGCCCAGCCAAACGCAAAGAGTGCTATATGCATGACGGTTCTTGACTGTAAACTAAGTGTTTGGGGGCAAAATCTGTACTACTAATCAATCATCTTGGGCGGCAGTCCGATTCTTATATTATAGAATTCGGTCAGGTATCGGGAACTATAAGCAGGCACCTCGTAATATTGTCTAGCTCTCATTTCACTCTTTAATCGATCATAACAGTAACCCAAAGATTCATGAAACCATCGGTATCAATAAAGTCGGCACAACGTGTTCGGAGGCGGCTAAGTTCCTAAACTTAGTTTAGTGGCGCCACTGCTCCACGCTTCTCATCCATCGGCTGTCCACGGAAATCTGCGGAAAGCCAATCCGTTATCGTGGCTAAGTTTCCGTATTAAGTTAGATTAATACCAGAGAGTTGCAGTTCTTAGTATCTCCGACAGTTCAATGACGTTTCCGAGCGAATGCTTCTCTATCTATGTCATTTCATCGACATCAGCCGCGAGTTTGCGTAACTATTAGATTACTCTGCATAATCTATTGGTCTTATCATCATTTCTTTCGTGTAGAGACGCTTCAAAATCTGCCCATTGGTGGGTGACCATGCATGCTTAGACGTCACTGTTACATCGAACACATGGCAATAGCATATGGGTGGTGGACGGTCATAGCTGACAAACTTGAACTATTATCATATCTAAAATCCTAAAGAATGATCTTGTATCTCACTATACACCAGAGAAAGCTCTCGTTCATGCCTAAGTCCATACTTTAACCACGGGAATTCGTTCAAATAAACCAAGAGCAGAAACGCGGGGGGACCTCTTACCTCGGGTCCAGAAACAAGCAATGAACGACACAACACCCTTGCTGGCAGAAATACCAGTGCATCGACCAGCTAAGCGATCGGAATATCATGAATGGTTAGGAGAGATTTGGTTCTTGACCAAATCTTCAATTCCTATTATCATTGCATATATGCTTCAGAACAGTCTACAAACCACCTCGACATTGGTTGTCGGACATCTTTCCGCAGAAGCATTAGCAGCTGCCGCATTTGCCTACATGTTTGCAATGGCAACTGCATGGCTCATTGCCCTTGGAGGAACCAGCGCTTTAGATACCCTGGCCTCGAGCAGCTTCACAGCGTCCGAGGACAAGGGAAATCTTGGTGTTTTACTTCAGAGGGGAATTATCATTCTCACTGTGTTCTATGCAATAGTTGTCGCTATTTGGGGGTTTTCTGAGCATATATTCAGGGCGCTTGGGCAACCAGAGTATATTTGCACACACAGTTCCAGGTTTCTCCAATTACTTGCTCCAGGTGGCCTGGGCTATATCTGGTTCGAATGCATGAAGAAGTTTCTACAGGCTCAAGGATTATATCGGCCTGGTACATATGCTCTTCTTGTTACATCTCCTATTAATGTCGGCCTTAACTATCTCTTTGTTTACACTTTCGATTTCGGCTTATACGGTGCACCAGTAGCCACAGGTATTTCATACTGGCTCTCTTTCCTATTCTTGGTAGCCTACTCGGCGTTTGTGGAAGGAAAAGTGTGCTGGAAGGGACTCCAGCTCAAAAGAGCTGTTGGAAACCCATGGCCCTTTGCCAAGCTTGCTCTGTTAGGTGTCATTCATGTTGGAACGGAATGGTGGGCGTTCGAGATTGTCGCCCTCGCTGCCGGCCAGCTTGGTACCATTCCTCTTGCAGCCCAATCTGTCATAATGACTGCTGATCAAGTCATCAACACCATTCCATTTGGTCTCGGCGTTGCAGAGTCGGCGCGGTTAGGGAATCTCTTAGGGGCTAGCGACGCCAAGGGAGCCAGACGGTCTGCTCATTGTGCTGCCATTCTTTCTATTTTTTTCGGCTCTATTTGTCTCACTATTTTATTTGCTACAAGAAATGCTATTGGGGGTCTATTCAATAACGACAAGCGCGTCGTTTCTCTCGTTGCGGATATAATTCCCTACGTTGCCCTGTTCCAGATTGCGGATGGCTTGAATGGAAGTTGCGGCGGCGCACTGAGAGGTATGGGACGTCAATGGATTGGAGCAGTCATTAACTGTGTCAGTTATTATGGAGGTGCTCTTCCTGGAGGCATTTATCTTGCTTTCCACGGATGGGGTTTAGGTGGTTTATGGTTGGGACAATGCGTAGCGCTGTCGCTAGTGGGAGTTTTGGAGTGGACAGTCGTCGGGATGAGCAACTGGAACAACGAGGTCCGGAAGGCTGCCGATCGCTTGGATGAGAGAGATGGTCAGCATGCATTGCCTAACTAGCAGATGATAGAGACCAACGCGGAGTAGTACGGGGTAAATTGTGCATGCACTTATTGCTTATTGTGCGCCATGCGAGCAGAAGTTTCAGCAGGTAGATAGCACGAAGCTAACCTGCCGCATCTACCTCCTCGGAGTGTGTCATTTGCTTAATACATGAGTGTGAATATTGGGAGACACGGACATTAATCCACGCAGCCACAGTAATATTGCTCAGTACGGAGTACAAGTGTCGCAAACAAGTCGCTCACTGACGCGCGTTGAGCATGCGTAGCGGAGCCCACCAATAAGAACTCACAAATGACTTGCTGCCATCAACGGCAATTAGATATGCATGATGGTCGTCGCTGATATCTACTTGATAAGGCGCGTACAATCCCGTGCTTGGACTAGTCACCTCCCCGCAAGCCATGACAATGGGGCAAACGGACAAAGATAAGACCGGCCAATAACAATTCGCGGCTACCGTCAACAGCATGTAGCTCCGTGACACATGGCAGAGATAAGGAAAAAATATGCTCGCCCTCTTTGCGCATGCACAATCTCCAAATCGAGACTCCTAGTACTAGGTACATACTACTGTGATATTGTACGCCTACCATGTAGGCACGTACCAGCCTCTCGGTCAAAACCTTTCTCCGCTACGCATAACCGCCTATACGTATATCTACTTAACTACAATCCAGTGGTCGACTTCCAAGATTTCTAAACCATTCCGTACGTTTCAGTTGTACCATTATACACACCCCACTTGTTGATCTAGACAATACACTACAAAAAATATATCTCCAAAATTATGGATGACGCTGTGCTAAGGAGTATGACCAATACAGAGAGCTCAGCTATTGACGAGTCAAAATGCCATGTTTCAAGTGAAGAAGGGTTGGAAGATGATGCATTCACCCTGTTTCCGCAACCTATCTGCGGCGATGGTCTTGACCCTCTCAACTGGTCTTGCGCTCAGAAACATATAATTTTAACAATTGTCATGTCAATGTGAGTTATTTGGTCCAGTCGTGGGGGTTCGTTTTAAAGTCGACCAAAATCACATGCAAACGTGCTAGCATTTATAGGTATTTTATGTTTACTTACATTACAACCACTACGGTACCGTCCTTTCCGACATTGCAGCAAAAATATTCCGCTACATTGGCGCAGATAAATTGGACAGTGGCTATCCCTGCGTTTGGCCTCTCTGTTGGGCCTTTGCTTTGGGCCTCTCCATCAGACATAATAGGGCGTCGCCCTATTCTAGTCTTCGGTACGGCCGTGGCTCTGGCTTCTACAATAGGAGCTGCTCTTGCCCCAAGCTATTCAGGCTACATGGCTGCACGGTTCTTTCAGGGGCTTGGAGTCAGCCCCGCATCCAATGTTGGTCTGGCCGTAATAAATGACCTTTTCTTTGAACACGAAAGGGGCCAGAAAGTGGGATTATGGGTGTTGGCCATTGATCTGGGTCTTTTGTTCGGGCCACTGATAGGAGGGATTATCAACTTTGCAGGTTTTGCTTGGATTCAGTGGCTCTCTGCAATCTTTTTTGGTGTCATCTTGTTTGCCGAGCTATTCTTTCTACCCGAGACACTATATCCGCGCCACCTTATGCTATCAAAGATTCGTAGGGTCCGCGCTCGGCAGACTGATATGGAAAAGATTGCAGTCGGTATCTCTGATATGGAAGAAGTGACCATACTCAAGACCAAACAGCTAAGATTCATAAACCTCAGTCCAATTCCGGGACTCCAGCACCCGAAGCAGTATGACGCCGTGGTTCGGTTTGTGAAAACATTCCAGTACACTGTTATCCCTCTTGCAATTATAACGTACTGCTTCGGTTGGTACTGGTGGTTGTTGTCTATAATCACTTTGGTGCCTGTTGCATATGCGAAATATCCTCCACACATCCAAGGGTACGTTCTCACAGTCATCTGGCATAGTTGGAAATTTTATTGCTAACTGATAGAAGACTTCTGTACCTCGGACTTATTTTTGGAACCCTTGTGTCCGAATTTTGTTGCTCCGGTGGCTTGAGCGACCGAATTGTGATCAAACTGGCGAGTCAAAACAATAAGCAAAAGACTCCGGAGATGCGAATTTGGCTTTCTTATCCAGCGGCCCTCCTTAGCGCAGTAGGACTGATTATCTGGGGAATCAGCATCGACTACGATTACCACTGGATGGTGGGCGAGTTTGCCTTTGCTCTTTGTAAGTTACTAGCGAGCTTACCTTCGTTCTATCATCGACTAATTGATCGTACAAAGTTGGTGCTGGTATTCAGATGGGCAACACTGCGATTTGCTCTTTCGTTATGGATGCCTATCCCATGCAAAGTATGGCTACCATGACTTTCTATGCTGTGATGCTAAACCTATCTGCCTTTGCTGAGCCGTTTTTCATTGTCCCTTGGGTGGAGAATGTGGGGTTTACCTGGACATTCGCTGGACAGGCCTTCATTACTCTTTTCTTTTGCGTGCCAGTCATGGTCTTAATCCACCGATTCGGGGGAGTACTCCGTGAGAAATCTGGACGCCCAACATGGGTAAATTCGGAGTTAGAATACAGCACAGCTAAAAGCTAAAGTTATCAACCTCAATCCTATTATAGTCTTTTATTGCAGCACGTATGCAAAGGTCTCTGGTTCTCTCGGCTTGACAGCGTCTTGCGCACCCATTTCATATCCATTGCGGATTCCCCTTCGATTGTCGACCCAGAATGAGGTGGTCATCAGATCCATTAACATAACTCAGGGGTCTCCATGAGTTAGGTGAAGCAATCCTTCCTCGTGAATTCTGATATTTTCCAATGCTCATCTCTGGTCGAACAACACGATGCTCCTGACTCTGCAAGTTTGTAATTACTGTTCCAGGTAATTCAGCTGGAAGTGTATTTACTGCATCCAATTCAAATGTGCCCATATTACTAGACATCTCGTAAACATTTACAATCTGGATTTTCTTTTCGCTGGTGGCTGATCGGTCTTTGCGACGTCGTTTCCAAGCAAAGCCTATGATAATTAAAATCCCCAGAACAATTGGACTTCCCGCCGCTATACCTACGATAGCAGCTGTGGATAAGCTTTCAGAGCGATGGGCTACGGGAGATTTAGATGTGTCATCTCCTGGCAAACCGTTCGATGTATCCAAAGCATTAAAGTCAAAGAGACTCGTTGCCTGTATTCCTCCGGTCCCAGTGAATGTTTGGGGTATATTTGCAACTGCTGACGCAACCTGTGACCGACTGACATCAAGAATAAGCTTCCCTGGCCTGAATATGCACCCGAGTCGCATATCATCATGGTTGCACGAGTTCCCCTTTGCAGTAAGATCATTCAACTGCTCCCAGTTAGCTTCGCCCCTTTCCAAGTCGTGAACTTCTCTATGGCATACATCACCAGGAGCAAAAGTGCCGCTCAGCAAGGCAAGTTCAGGGTCAGCTCCAATGCCTTTGAGCTGCTTCGCTAATTCTAGGGTTACTGATTTGTTGATTTGGGACGCGTTGGGCGATGCCGGGTCTTGGTGTTGCGAGATAGCTTGAACCTCCGGATTTGTAGCCGTTTCAGCGCACACAAAGCTTGCCAGTCCGACCTTGACGGTATTGACTTCCAATGCTCGATATATCAAGGCCCCAGCCATGAGTCGCAAGTCTTTTATGGCTTTGCCGTTAGTGAATGCTTGATCTGCAATTTCCTGCTGTAGGCAATCCAGATCCGTTACATCGCCAGCTCCCTTCGCAGCTGATTGGATGCCAACGAGCCCAAAAACTGCATCTTGTATATTTTTTGGATTATTTCGAAGAAGAGCCTCTTGAGTGACGGAAACAAAAATATCGTGAGAGTGCTCTTGAGGTATCTCTCGAAGTTCAAGAGGGTTATTGTGTAGAGTCGAACCAAAGGCAAATGCAAAGAAAGTGAGAATAACACAAGCTACTTTGTCCGTAAACATTTCTGAATGTCGCTAGAGACTGAAGGATGAGTGAGTTCTAAATGACAGAGTGATGACACAAATTAGGCATAGCTGGGTATGAAAAGGATCGTGGCATGTACTGATGATATGCAAATATTCGCTTCTCGTCATGTTTCAAACTAGAACAAAATGGTCTCACACAAATTGCGCTAACATCAGATCATGGTGGGCTGTTATTTTGATTCGTTTGGGACATTGATATTATTATTTTATCCATCGGGGGTCTCTAGTTCCGTAATACTTCGTAGTTTTAGATGTCCAAAGGGCATGTGTCAGCTCCCAAAGGCCCAAAAACTTGCGGGGTACTGCGGAAAGTTTCACACAATAGGTGTCGCCAGTATCGCGAAGAAGCTCTACAGGAATAAAAGTGCTCTGCAGAAAATGCTTGGCAATCCGCCGAGTTTCGCAACGGAGTCAGGACGTCTTGCATATGCCTTCCGCAATCTGGCAAGCTGATGTACGTGGCATTACACTGATGCAATCGGCGTTGATTTGACGACTCAAAGTCAAGCCACCACGACACACGCTGTAGTTCGTGTAGCATTTGTTCCATAACACGACTCCTCACACCCACGGCTAACATTAGCGGCTGAAGTGCCGAACGTTTGATCTTTCAGGTCTTTCAGGGATGCAGCGTTGTGAACACAGGGGCCGTGAAAACTAAGGCGTCAGGAGGCCAAAGCGCAAACGGGAAGTGGGCGAATGTGGACAACACGGCCCGGTGCTGCACTAAAATCATCTCTGACTGACAGGAACGGGGGTCACTCCGTACGTTAGTGTTCGGTGTTTATACATATGGTCACGGGTACAAGGCTCTCCATGGCGTAGAAAGATTCAGCCACCAGTACAGCCTTGATCCCAGTACCATGGACAGGACTTGACAAAAGAAGCAGAAAAGACAGAGTGAGAACAGGCGAAGTTCACTTGTTTGCCGGAGATGGGTAAAGAAACAATTACTCACTCGAATACCAACGAGAAGATACTAAGAATAGACGTTCCAACAGTTGAAGCCAGCATGCGTTTCCCCTCCTCAAGTCGGCCACACACCTTGCTAGTGAAACAGCACGCGACGGCGCACATGTTACGATACGATTCTCCTTTGCAGGACCCCGGAATCGCTAGACGGCTCTGACCTTTTAAAGAATTCTAGTAACATGTCTCACCAGACCATTTGTGTCTTTACCCTTAGCAACAGCCAATGCGAAAATATTTGACTTGAGATTGTGAGGATTCTGTCTATAGTTAGCACAGAATAGAATCAAAGATCTTACATTGTATGCAATGCTACTCTCTCTCCAGGTATAGAAAGTCTCAAGAGTTTAATATCAATAACGAGTAGAAGTAGCCCAAAGACTTCAAACTTACTTTCCAACGATTTTGAACTCAGCAGCGCCAGCAAGTGCTGCCAGATCTGTCTCAGCAGCATGTAATATTGGTTCTTGGTCCCGGTAGTGTTAGTTTTCAGCCCAAGGCTATGGTTCGATATCCGGCCGTATCCGCCCGCCTCATCATGATCATGGCAAGATACCACTAGATTGATGATGACTCTTTATACATGTCCACAGTATAAATTAGAATGCTGAGTCGGGTGCGTTGGCATCAGCCAGAGAGTACGACAAACTAGCGCCACAAAGCAAAGCAGGCCATGCGAATGGCTCACGTGCGGTCGCATTCTTCTGACTCTGGTCTGCAGGCAGATCTTTTGTGTCCGAATGAAATTTGCGACAAAGACTTACCAAACCCCCCGCGCCCAGGTTGTGTCGATAAAATATGGCCGTTTCATCCGTGTTTTGTTGTGCTGCCGTCTTGATCTGCCTTCACCACTCTTCCCCGGGTGGTGCTTTAAGCTGTTGACACAGTGGTGGGGTCAGGCTTTGGGCTCCACCGAACCTGGGCGGCTCTCTTCCTGTCTTCAGAACACTCGCTCAGTCCACTCCTCGGCCCGTAGGCAGAAAGGAGCAGTTCGAGAAGGCCGAGCAATCCTGGATGCGACCGGAAAGAAGCCCTGCGAATATTGGCTCTAAGACGCTTTGATGAAAATGACTACGCGGATACACCGGAAGAAGGGCATTCGGTCGGCGTACGATGTTGCGACCACATCGAGAGATCCGGGCTTCGACAACTGACATTGATTCCTTTTGCTTACTTCATGGGACGACCAATGGCAGAACGCATATAAGCTCGGCCACATGATGTAGAGAGTAAATCCCGGAGACAAATGTCAACAGACAAGTTTCAACTTGAAAGACTAGTTCTGAGCCATTACGAAACCGGATTGGCCTTTATGGGGACACCGCGTGCATTGCAACAGCCGTCACTGTTACTCATGGCACTAACCAACATTGAATTGTTGAACTTGCAAATGAAAAATGCTCAAATTATTGTCTCACAGCCTATTCCGGGCATATATCTCCTAGCTTACCTGCTACTTGTGTTGGAAGCGGGCTCTACGCGATTGGTCGAAACAAAAAAATTCCGTCTCTGGAATGCCTGTTTCGTCATATGTCGTTGTGGTCGTTGTGGACCCGTACTGTATCTACCTCACGGACCGAAATATCGTCCGTCTTACTTGTACATGATTGTCTCTACGAGATGTTCGTTCCGCATAAAAAGCCAACTAAGAGAAGGGGGTTATGGGGCATGACCTGGCCTGCTCGGATTGCCTGGCTATTCAGTAGCGGCCTTCCTCCGCGGCCTCCGAGGGACACATCGGTATGCTATGCTATGAGCACAGATTCGGACACCCTGCCTTGTTTGCCTCAATTCACAGTTTTTGTGTAACCGCGAGCTGCTATGGTTTGCGATAAAGCGGCAACTAATAACTACCTAACCTCTGGGAAGGGTGGCACGGGTACTCGCACGCCGCACTCCGTAATGGCTAGTTACTTACGGAGGATGGAGTATGGAGTAACTCGTTAGTTAGCAAATTTTGGTTCCAGGACTTACGCGATTAGTTTGTTTTTGGCTTAGAATTACTGGAGGCCCGCGGTACACTTGTCTGCTTTCTCCCGAGACATTGGATTTGTACGTGTGCGTGCCGCTCCATCGCATCATGGTGGCTGCCCCATGTCAAATCGAGTACCAGGCACTCGGCGATAGGAGGGAGCTGGAGTTGGTATCTCTTTGCCCTGATCTTGTCCAGGAAGTAAACGGACGCACACTTGTTGTCCAAAGTTATTGGCCCTACCCCAGTGCAATAATATAGCGTGGTTGCTTTGCGAGATATCGCACAATAGTCAAACCCAGCCTTGCGGGATTTCGGTATTTGCTGCAGGATGGGAGAGATTTGAAAAAAAACCGGCATCGCGAAACACTCATGTTTTTAGTCCCTAGAGACGTCGTGCTATTACGGTGTCGCCTGCCGCAGATATTCCTCCGCCACAGGCGCTGATGCCAATCCAACTACTTCAAGATCGCCTTACAATTTCTTAGCCACACGGCCGGTAAACATTGTTCAAGCGGGTGTTGCTCAATTGCGAATATACAGAACGACTGCCAGCGAGTTGTCACTATTGTAGGAAGCATGATGGGTACAGCAGAACCTCATGGTGCACTCAGGAAAAGGATGAGTAGATAATTCAAGGATATTCTGCGTTGTATCACCTTCAATTCTCAAGGCAACTCATATATGACTTAGCACGTAAATGGAGAGGGCAGTTGCCCACTAGCGTACGCATCCACGATTTGGCGAATGGTTACGTATAGTCCGGCAACACAGATAAAAGCGCCAGCGATAATGGTTGCGATGGCGAGGCCAGCTTGGCTCCATTGTCTACGCCAAGCTGAGAAGCCGGCGCCGTCGTGGTAGGAATCGTGCAACCAGAACATACCGGCACTGCATAGTAAGCAAGAGGTCAGCGAGCTCAGGTCAAAGTTTGTGGCAAAGATAATGAGTGAGAATTGGGAGATGAAGGTGTGCGTGATGCAACGAGGCGTTGGCCGGGACATTTTCACTGTGTATACCTACATTCCGTATGTGAACCAAGCCGCAAAAAGAGAGGCTGCGATACCGATCAAATAGTTGAAGATTGGTACCCCGACAGCAAGAAGAAAGGCCAAGCCGTTCGCGAGCAGAACAAGACTAACCCAGACCCCCCAACCCAAGACAGTATGGCTATGCAGGTGCCTTGAATGACGGAAGATCCTCACAAAGACGACTTTGCTTGCAGTATGGGCATACAATGACCCTGCAAGAAGGATATTTGGCAGCGCAATGCCATAGGAGACTTTCTGCCAATATGGAGGAAGCGAGGAAAACGACGGTGACAGAACCTTGCTTCCAATATAACCATAAGTGACACCAGCGAAAATGGCGTAGTAAACAGTAGCAAAGGTTTGGAGTGTATATGCGGCACGCATGGCATGCTTGGGTTCCTTCATTTCGGAGATGAGAACAAAAAACCTGCATTCACCAATTCATTAGCAAAAACGGGCTGCCCATTCCAAAGGCGAGGAATATACTCAAAGTGCCAAACGTACATGAAGTGTCCCGCAAATGCAAAGACTGGGTTGGTTATGGAAGCGAATGCTGTATAAAAGTCCGTCGTCACTGCTACCTGCACTGATCGATTAGGATCTGGCGAAATGCCTGCTGCGCCCATGCCAACGATTCCAGCAATCAATATGCTGAGCACACTTGAAATGGAAATCCAGCTAAGCCCATGGAATGTTCGTGGCAAAGAACAAATCAACGTTGGGATAGCAAAGATACCGGTGTACAGCATCAGGCAAAGCTTGTTGTCGCTCAAAGCAGCAAGCGAAATTTGACCGGCGAGCAATTGGCCGCCACTAGCAAAAATGGCGAAACAACAGGTTCCAAAGGCCATTATTTCGCGTCCAATAGGACCAAAAAGAATGTAACCGGCATCACCCATGGTGTGCACTTCGGGGTGTCGTAACTTGAATTTGACCAACAACCACGACGTGTAGGTAGCGAAGATGCCGAGGAAGATGATGATGACCAGCCCAGGAACCATGCCCACGACCGCAAGAGAATACGGAAGAGAAAGCATTCCGTTGGAAACAATTTCGGCGACCATGAGGACGGTGACAAGCTGCCACGAGAGATTCTTATATTTGATGTCGTGGTTGTCCTCGCTCCCAAAGACGTCCACAGCGTCATGTTCATACTGCTCGCTGCCGGATTCATTGCGAGAAACCGCGCCCGTCTTGTCGCCAATCGTGGGGGCAGCCATTGCGATTGTTGTCAATTGGCGGTTTCGTTTTCGTTATAAAGAGGAAAGGGCACGGAAAGGTTCCTGGTGCCGGTGGCATTGCCGCAAATATATGCGAAAACATCGACTTTTGCATGGAAAGGGTCTCGATAAATTCAGGCTGAGGGAAGTAAAAAGGGCCGAAGTGGATATGAGTTAAAATCACCAAGCAGCGAAGCACCACGGTCGCTACACGCGCTATACCAGGAGAGGAAGGCCAGCCGGGCCTGCCTCGCTCAGGCTCCTTTACGGGCACGTTGAGTGGAAGAGGGCTTGCTTCAGGACTCACAAGGGTCAGCTGTGCACGCGCCCGTCGCCAAGCATTTTTTTCTTCAACGAGATGCTGGCTTCGACGAGATTTACCAAATGACCGTCGCTGAAACGGATTAGGGCACACGTCGTGTGGAGACCGGCTTTTTCCCCATTGGGAGTAAAGTTAGCTAAGACGCATCTCAATTGCAGACTTATTACCTGGAGGACGGTACGAACTTATGTATTGCGGCTATTACCATCCTAGTAGCAGGCAAGTCGGTCGAGCCCCAAAATGCACGCAAAATTCACAATGAGGAACTGCTTCGCTGGCGTGTGCTAAGAATACATACTTGGGTTAGGACAGTCTGGACGATGGCCAAAGCCCCCATTGATCCTGTTTGGATATAGCCCGGGTCGAATTTTGCGAAGAAACTGCATTTTCGGCATGGTTGCCCATCATGCGTAGAATCGGCCACTGTTAAGGCCATCATCGTACGTGTACAACAAACCCGCAGCCGTGAAAAGCTTGGATCTACCGATGCATACAGCATTTGCGCATCATCCAATGTCGTAGGGACCGGACACCCGGAGGTTGCATGTCCCGCGAGGCCGTGTCATAGCAATGCAACCATCCATCCTTGCAGTTTTGCCGATGAATCATCCCGCAGTTGTTGTCGTGTAGCACGCTGACGTGAGCCTCGATTCGGTTAGGGTTTAACTATGAAGAGCTGCACGCATTTAAAATGAGGCCTATTCCGCACCTGACTTGTCATGTCATTGCACGTAGGAAGATCCCCCTGTCTCTACGCATCACCATCGGCGCCACATCTGAAGTGTTCTCGCTGGTGGTCGCTCTTGCTGCACGGACTCTACCACCCGGCTCTGTCTTGTTCGTGTTCCCATGCTCTGCTGCATCATCCCTCCCCTGCCTGTGCATTGTCGAATAGCAAGACAATAGGTTTCTAGATATATTTTTTTGCTCATCATGGTTTCGCTTCGTTCTCTGCTTGCAGCCGGTGCTGTTATAGGCGTGTTTGTCGACCCCATTGCAACCGCTCCTCTACAGACAATCATCACTCGCGACCATCATGACCGCCAGGGGCGGACAGCAATCGTCTGGGGCCCATGCCCACCGATATTTTCGACTAACGTCACCTGTGCAACTTATCATGCGCCTCTAGACTGGCAAAACCCATTACAACACGGTAATATCAGCCTCGGAATGCTGCGCATTAAAGCGCGAAACCCCGCCAAACGTATTGGTTACCTTTTTCTGAATCCAGGAGGCCCTGGTGGTCAAGCTTCCCAGTCAGTCAATTCGATAGCCAGAAGCACTGGAAAAATTAATCCTGAGCTGCTTGATCGGTTCGATATCATTGGCCTTGATCCCAGAGGAGTCGGACTGAGTACACCCGTGCAATGTGATGTCGATCTCTGGAATCAACGAACATCGTTCTTTCCACAGTCAGAACAAGCTTTTAACGAGCTGGTCAACAAGAATAAGCTCATATCAGAGAGTTGCCGCAAAAAGAGTGGACGAATTGTCGATTTCGTTGACACTGTGAGTGCTGCCAAAGATCACGAGGCAGTCCGACTTGCCTTGGGAGATGGCCCGGCGACATTTTTCGGCTTGTCATATGGAACCCAGCTTTTCACCCAATACGCTCAACTGTTCCCGAACGGTATCCGAGCATTACTTCTGGATGGTCTGTTACAACACTCCCAGTCTGAGTATTCGAACCTTCTGATAGAGTCTTCCACGTATGAGGCCACGCTCCGTGAATTTTTCCGATGGTGCACTGCCCACGAAGAGTGCGTTCTTGCAAAAGAGGATGCCCAGAAGACTATGCTAGAAGTCTTATCAAAAGCCAAGAGAGCTCCGATCTCAACCCCCGGGTGCGACAAAAAATCTTGCCGAAGTGATGTTACAGAAGAAGAGATCCTCTTCGCCACTCAGGCTTTCTTGACCTCCACCTCCACCTGGCCAAAGCTCGCCATAGCACTTCAGGAGGCCGGCCGCGGCAATGCGACTATTTTCGCAAGAGCACAGGGATTGGCGGTTGGAGATGCATATGAGGACTCGTACTTGTTTGGAGGAGCATCCATACAGTGTCAGGACTGGTCGCATTCAGACACGACTCTGTACCAGTTGCAACAAAAACAGATATTGAGTGCAACCATGAGCCCCATTACAAAAGGAACTTCACAGTCTTATCAAATCCAGGCGTCATGCATTGGGTGGACAGCGCCGCTGAGAAATCCCGAGAAACGCGTCAAGTATAACGGTAACCAGACGATCTTGTCAGTGAACTCTATTCACGACCCTTCTACCAGCTATACTTGGGCTCTTGGCCTACAGAATGAACTGGGCAATTCTGTTCTGCTTACCAGGAACGGGTCTGGACACACAAGTTGGCATTTGAACGGGGAGGCAACGAAGATACAGAATGCCTATTTGGTCAACCTGACCCTCCCAGAACCTGGAGTCGTGGTGGACAGCTGAAGAGATTCGAGGAGGCCCGACACGTGGGAGTTATTTGAAAGGGACTTGAAGACCAACTGTATGTATATATTATGCTCAGGATGCCAAATCTTGCATTTGGTCGGGGTGCTCCACAACATATGCGTCTATATCAGATCCCCTGCAGCCTGCTTCGCGAGCACCTCACCATCCAAACCCCAATTTGTTTTCTTAGCAGACACATGTTATATCTTCCCAGAAACAGAGTACTTCAACACTAGACCGCCTAGAACCAATACCACTGAGGATACCGGAAGCCCAACATGAGATGCCAAGCTGAAGGGAACCAGCCAACATTCCTCGACAGGCAGCCTCGCAGGGGTATATATAATCCAAGGCGCTGTCATTGTCATCCAAGTGACAACCCATGCATATCCTACAACCTTTGGCCACATGCTGATCCCGCTCTCGTGAATGTGTTCCCGCTCTCGAGTCGGTGAACTTCTCTTTCTCCATGAGGAATAAATGTATTTTGCGACATCTTCGACCGCTATTCCAAGCGAAAAGAGTGTAAAGAACGCGACGGGAGCAAATGGCTGGTTTAAAGGTCTGTAGTTGTAGTAGTCTACCGTGGCGTGAAGCACGCCGGATGCGAGAAACACCAGAAACACGTTGCAGTATCGCTCTAAACTGGATCCCGGCCGAAGAGGTAGAGCATTTCGTGTAACTTTGCGGCCTATGGCCGTCAGCGGCCATTGGCCCATTTGATGCCATAGTTGACTAGAACAGTGGTTAGCGTGTTTGTTCAAGAGGAGAAGGTTCAGAAAAAGAAAAGTCAGGAAAATTTACGTCCAAAATCTTCTGAGTGAGTAAGCCTGCGTCAGACTTCCAAATAAAGGCGGCCAATCGTCCGGCCCCGAGACCCTTGCCAAGACAGCAATGATGCTGCAAATACGGTACAGGTAATCGATCTGAATCCGGGCCGCACCCAGGCCAGAGATAAGAGTTATAGCAATGCGAGTCGCCCATTGCTCCGAAGTTAGCCCAGAGTACATGAACTCTGATCCGGCAGCAAACATATCAGGATCTTCGTACGGCTTGTTCTTAACCGAGGACTGATGAACAACATCAAGAAATAGATATTGCCAGCTTGCCAAAAGGGCCTGCCGAATAAGATATGAACGGCGCCTATGCTCGACGCTATGTTTGTCTTTCTTTGCGGCCAAGAGTGGTGGCAATGACGCATTTACGTACTTGGCTTGCCATTGTGTGTTAATGCCTCTCAAATTGATGAGCAAGCCAGCAGTGCTAAGCAACTTTGAAGGGAAGTGATCTGCGTATGCGTAGATTTTAGCCTGCTGCAGACACTCCGAATCTATCCCAGTAATAACAAGAAAGTTGACGCATTGTAACAAGATAAAAGCGGCCTCCCCTACGAGAACATTGTTGATCAAACGACTTGTCGAGGTAGATGCTAGAGCCTTCAAGAGGACGTGTCCCAGTGCTGCGAAGCCGGGCAGCCAGGCAAATCGCCAGGTCGATCTCTTAGGCGTGGCGATTAGAATTTGTGCAGTTATCAGGATGTTGAACATAAAAAGCGCGAGGCTCCGGATAAGAAACGCAGGTTGTACGACTGCGTGGTCCCCTGTCATTTTGTCGGCTCGCTCGTTGTTTGTCGCTTGACCATCGTCACGCGCCAGGAGCCTGAACTTGCAGCCCTTTCCCTACCGCCTGAAGCATGACGTGTCACGTGTTTGCTCACATTTTAAACGGAAGCTCAGACTCCTAGGCACAACACAGCTTTGTCGGTTCAACAGCTCCCATAGCCAGCCTGCCTTTTTCACGCGACGTAGTTACTCCGTACTGACTCTCGCATATCGGCACCGCTATCGCCCTCCGCCAACTCCAGCCCTTGATTAACAAAAAAAGTCTGTTCCCGGAGACAAAAGAAGACAAATACTTATGTCCAGCGGCCCGCAGTTAGCAATAAATAGCCAAGTGGCTCCAGTTTTCGTGTTTTGTTTCTAATGAGCAATTGACTGGAGCCTGCAAGGGTGTTGGAAAGGCCCCAACTTCCTCCGATTTTGCTTAGCGTGTCGTTATGATATTCCCAGCAAGCTTCGATGTAGCCTTCATAATTTATGATAGCATATCCACTTTGTATGACCCTCTCGCGATCCTGTTAGACACAATTCTATGCCTCCCGAAATGCGTCCATCTGGGCCAACTTGGTCTGGTTTCCCACAGTTTCATATCCATCGGCGCTTATCCGCGCCATCTCAGCAGGTCGGAGTTTAGTCCTGTTTGGGCTAGACTCCGTCCTCAGTTCGATTGCCTACCCAATGGCATGTTTTCTGCTTGGTAGGCACAGACCGATGAGATGCGAAATACGTTGGTACGATACGGCAGCTACGGGTATACAGAGTACATAGTACGGAGTACGAAGTACCATAATTCGATCGTGTTACTATTGCAGGGGCGACACCACCGGAAGTATCTCCTGCCACTCGGACCAGAAAGGCTCGTCCATTGTTGTTTTCATCCAAAGAATGCGCTTCAAGTGAGAAACAACATGATCCCATTCCGTCAAACCGAGAGCCAGGGAACATAGTCGGGCCTCCTCGACAAAAAATGCGCGCTCGGCAGCTTCAATTGACGTCGCCATGCATATAGATATAGTCCAGACGTGTAGCGAAGTCCAAGAATCCTGGTTGGCTCGTAAGTTTTGCAATTGGCCCTTCAGTCGCACCAAAACTGAAGTCGCCAGGTGAGTATGTGAATAGAAAGCGGTTCCATGGACGATTAGTAAATGCAGGACTAAACTAAAACGAATGATTTCCGACATGATGGAGCCGATACTTTGCGGTGCCGGAAATGGCGGGAGTAGGAGCAGCTTGTGTATAACAAAGCTAGTCAAGTCGTGAAGATCGGTTCCAGATAAGCATGGACGGTGAAAGATGATACGGAGGCGGGCGGTTATGTCGCGGATGGCAGGGTCAATGTCAAAGCTGTCGAGCTCTGGATCGAGAGCATCCTGCTCAGCAGTGGCCAGCTCCCACTGCACAATCGGCTCTACACCATTTCCCATTCCATTGTCATCCATAATATCGAATTGCGGCCAACAGGTGACGAGCAAGCAGACCCTATATGGAGTTACTCAGCACAGTGTGCCAGGAACATGTCTAGAAGGGGCGCATATTACCATGATACCATTCGCGCCGTAAGCGCACTGCTGCGTTTTACCTCGTGGAGGCCGCCCCTTATGGATGCCATTTTCTTGACACCATGGATGTGCGCTTTGCTAGCCTCAAGGTTCCCCTTGCCATGCTGTTCAGAAATTGTTAAATCCACGTTTTTATCTCATGTAATGTAGGTATTCTTTGCGTGCTTACCTCAATTGCAGCCAACGTGACAACCGCATTCATTGTCTGGTCCTCAATACACGACGGTGACTCCTCAATTTTCCTCCTCACATGTGCTACCGAATCTACCATAAGGATGGTCGATATAGGGAATCCTTTCTGCGCATGCAACTCAATATCCAGCGAAGCTGTCTGAAGGGATACGTGAAACAGCGCCGGGTCATGCAGAGCGAGCGGCCACCACGTGACGATAAATGGGTTGGATTGTTTGTTCATGTCCAGGGGATAATACTGGAATGCGACGCTGTTCAAAACTGTCCGCTGTTAGTTCAACCAAGTCTCAAAGACGGCAGCGGTACCGGAAAGGGCGACGTTACAGTGGTATATGAGTCGTTGCACATGAGTCCGCGGAATCTTCGTAGTTGGGTATGAGTCGAACGGATCCAACGATGCATCGACGGTCTCAAACAGGCGAATTGGGACCGCGGATTCTGTGGTCGCCGTTAAAGTCGTTGATGTATGCGTATCCGACATGCCATGATCATACGGCGCAACGGTTGTGATATCCGAGAAGTCCCGCAACGCAGACGATGGCTGGTTTGCGTACACACAGGCGACCTTCCGTCGCAGACATCGCGAGCATCGAGGAACTTGAAGGTCGCAGCGGTGCTTGGCCCGCGCACATGAATCACAGGATCTGCGAAGGGTGGTGGGCATTTCGCGAGACGGGCCGCTACAACACTTTTGTATGAGCAGCAAATCTGGCCAGAGTCGCGACGTTGGAAACAGACATTCACAGGATGAGTTGATGCCAGTTACTATCAGACCGGAGTCTGGATGAGTTTCCGGGTGAGTGTTCGGGTGAGTGTCCGGGTGAGTCGGGCCTGGGGCGCTTCTTAACTACAGTGGGCCTCCAGCAATTCCGAGCCAAAAACAACCCAATCGCGTATAATGGCGGCTCGGGATTACCGCCAGGTACCCTACCTTAGTTATGCTCCAGTTAACGGCGGCATACTAGTAGCTGCTGGCACCAACCTCTGGCCCCGGTGCCACTGAAGATCAGTTCAGCCCGCCTCGCCTTACGCCTGCAGGCGGGGGACAAATTACGTGAACCCTTGACGGCTACCTAAACCACGCTGGAAAGTGGTCACGTAATTTGTCCCCCGCCTGACCTGGTATCAACAGGGTCCCTATGATGTGCCCCGCGCTCACAGCCAACGAAGGCTGCAGGCCGTCTAACTTGCGGCAATGTATTGAGCAGACCCCCAGCCCCAACACCTAAAGGGCAGCAGGGAAGCACTAAGGGCATGCAGCCTGCGGAGACTACTCCGTACACATTCTCACAATAACTTACTGGCTTGACAACAGCGATGGCCGGCTTGTCCCGGCGCTCCATGATGCTGGACTCAACGTTGTCCAAAACCACAGCCACCACAAAGACACCTCCAATTTTTGCAGGCTCGGCATGTTGGTCGCCTGAGTCGGGCCTTCCACCCTGCCGTTTGTATCGCATTCTCTGCCATGATATCTTGAGGTACGTCACGGGTTCATGGCGGCCGGCACCGCGGTTCGTCGTGGTCGATAGCCTCACAGTTTGGAAATCGGCTCCATACTTCGATTAATTTATCAACGTCTCGATTAGATTGCATGAGGTCTGCTCAGTATTCCAACCGCTCTAGGTATGTTGGCAATTTCAAGATACCCAGAGCCACTGCGTGTGCCTGCGCCGCCTCGTCTACGCCATCCTATATCGCAAACTCCAAGAGTTAATGGGTTTGCTGAAGGGTGATCCGAGCAGATCACAACCCTTCGCATTAATGACGCTATGTTCGAACTATTTGATACCTGATAAGGAACTTGCAGACTTCGCTCTTCAAATGTTTGGCAATTGTCTTTGAAGATGTCACCGAGAAAACGTCAGAAACAGCTGTGCAGGTAGCGCGGAAACTGGAAAAGGGCCCAGACGAGACTTCTTCGTTTATGGAGATGATGATTATTCTTAGAGAGGATCATCAGGGTCGCAATCATGTATGCCTAGGTACCGTCATTCGGCCCGTTGACCGGAAAAAGGGTAAGTTTTGCGTCGGCGGTTTTTTGGGCGGCTCCCTCTGGCGTCGTATTTTGCTTCACGCAATCATGCCAGTGACTTATTCTATGCCGTCCCTAGACTTGATATCAGTTCCGTCCGACTGATGATGGCAATGCTGGGAAGTGTGTGATGCGCCGCGTGATGCAGCTTAACTAACACTGAGACGTTATCACTCAGTATAGTGGGCGAGGTAAGGTACATAGCAACAAATGGTATTGTGCTCCGCGACATTTCAGAAGCTATGCGTTAGCAGCACCTACCGGGCCAATGTATCGACAAATTATTCGAGACATTTAGGGCAGCGGCAGAGTGACCCCGATGTCTTGATTAATCTGTCAGGCGCGTGAAGCTATAGAGTCAGGATAGTGGCGCTAAACCATTTATTGGCAATTATGCGAAGGTGTTAATATCTTTGTACGAGTTAGAATAACTACCCAAGTACTCCGTAGACACGACTTGTTCAGGGTTTCATGAATGTCACGGCATCTTGCCCTTCACTAGGGCAATTTGGGTTGCAATTTAGTTATAATGTGCATTAATCTAGATGCTCCAGACACCGTCTATCATCCGGCTCCGACATGAGCGCCATATACAACCTGGGTAATACATATGATGTTCCGCCGCGAACAGAGATTAAAGACTCAAATTGCCTTACGGGTTGACTGGGGGAGGGTCGTTGTTAATCACAATTGTAAGCGGCGCAACTTGTGCGCAGACATAGTCTCCGGCTCCATTACCACCAGCATGGCAGTAAAGCGGTGCATTGCCCTGGCCAAAGAACCCAACGCTATAGGCGAAATAACAGTCAGTTTATAGCCCGAGGCAAGTGCGAGTAGAACGACAAGGAGTTTTGGGTAATGAGACAGATGGACTCACGCAGTGCCAAGTTCATGGTAAATACGAAGACTGAATTCCGAGCCATCAGTGCCGGGATGCAAGGTGAACCGGTACTTGGACTCGCCACAAGTAGTGACTTTGTTTGGCGTCGGGAAGTCCGGGTTTGACACAGCACAGTCAAGGCCGTCGGCATCCCTGCCTTTCAGCTTGAAGCTTACAGAGTCGATCCTCTTGCTGTCGCCAGTAACATACTTGCGGACGTACAACGTGCTGATTTCAATGTTCTCCGAAGGTTTAGGCTCACTGGCAGGAGCTGCGCTGACAGCGGCAGCTAAAGCGTAGAGAATAGCGCTGGCAGCTTTCATGGTGTTGACGTGAATGGATCGATATTGGCAAGTATTATCGTGTTGTGAGTAGGTGAAGACATGGTAAGGTATTTGAGGGCGCAAAGTAACTGTTTTATAGTGTTGTGCATCCCCATCTGAAGCATCTCATGCTTTTTTATCCGTTGCCGCTACGTCATTTCGACCTCGGCCACGTTAGCCAAGCCAAACTAGCAGCTACTGTGGGGAGTCATCTAGGGTAATACGAAGTTTATAGTCGCATCGATGTAACCTCCCTGGTAGATCATCCCATCAGGCTCAATTGTTTGTCGCAAATCCGGTGGCAGACCTCGGTGGTGATCTCCTGGGCCTCTCGGATACAAATTCTTAGCAATGCCTTAGCCGATCACAATTCATGATATGATGCAGATGTAGCGCCACTCGTAACGGACTTTCATTACGCAATCTGATGCAATGACATGGAATTCGTAGAACAGCCGGAGACGTGATAGGTTGCATCGTCTACGGAGTATTTGCTCACTAAATGTTCGAGGTAGCAACGGCCCGTGATGGTGGAGACCGCGCGCTGGAGTATCCCACAAAGTTCGTATGTTTCGCCATGTCTAGCCTCAGTCCCATGCCTGACGCACCTAATAATACGGCGCATGACGCATGTTCAGACATGCGGGATTGAGAAAACTCATTGGATAAATGCCTATCATTTTTTAGTTCGCTATGTTGTCCCGGGCGGGTAATACGTGGGAGCTATTGTCCAGTCTAGAGTGTCCCCAAAGGATTGCTAATCCACGGGAAAGCGCAGTCATCGGACAGGATAGCCCGACGGGATTTCGGTGACATCTTTCACTAGCACATTTGGCTCGTGACGAACAATGCTTCACAGTTTCTCTTTCTAGGCTTTGAAGCATGGCAAGTACTTGGTTCAACAGTAGAGGTCTTTGAACGGCCGAGGATTCGTGGCGACGACGTCAGCGCATGTGCAGATCTTGTCGCACGCATGACAACTTTCTCAGTGAGGTTCAGTCCAGAATTATTCAGGCTCCCCATGAAGACGTGCCCGACAAAGCTCCGTCTTGTTTTTGCGCTGAGTGAGCGCTGCGCCCCATCCGACTCAAGCCGAAGTATTAATTTTTTCTCCCTCTTCTTAACCCTTAACCTTTAACCCCCCTTCCCCCTCTCCCCCGTCCCTCCCAAAAAAATTGCCAGCCAGAATAAGGTAATAACTTGAAAGATAGCTATAAATCGCTGGTTTATTCAAATGCCATGCTCAGTTTGCATTCGTTCGCATCTGAACAGAAAGGGAGTCGTCCCAACCATAAGGCTCAACTCACCTCGACCACGACTTTTCCCGTAGATGAACGATTTAATAGCTAATCTTAAGGACATTCAAATTGTAAACACACTAAAAATTATTGCTTGGAATATTACTACTCACATTAGCAATGCTATAACTAAAGCAATGCGAACACTGATGGTTTGTCGACCTAAGGCACACACCACAGCTCACGTATGCTGGTGTCTGACACATAACCAGCAACGCTCCGTAAACGCTGCAAAAGGTTCTTGCAGAAACCTTCCGTAATTCTTAGGGACTTCACTTGGGATAAGATCAAATAGTCTAATAGCTTACCGAATATTTATTGGGTCACTATGCACTTTAATAAAATAATTTAGTTATAATAGGCGCTAGAGCAGGGCTCCAGACAAGGATATACTTCTTGAACACCGGGGAAATCTTCTTGATTCAATTATAATACGCTAACAAGAGGGATAAGCCCCCTTCTTATAGCCATATCATTTGATCCGACCCATCCGGTCAGGTCCAAAACTCACGTGAATTCATTCCAGCCACCCTAGAGGCTTCATTCCGCCCATAATGGCAATGGCGCGCAGCCTACGACAATCCGGGTTTCAGAACTGCTTCAAGAGCACAATTCATAGTTGCTCCAGTGTCAAGTGACTTTATGAGCTCACGTTGTAATCTACGTGATTCGTCGACAGCCCCCAAGCAAGTATTATGCGCTATGTTTGTAACTTGTATGATAACACTAAAACACTGTGTTTCTTACTTGTTATCTATGTTGTCTCCCAAACGCGCTAGGATAAGATAAGTAGCTGTTACTTTTATACATATGTCCAACATTATGGCATATAAGCTAGTTACACCACGAAGGCTCGCTCCATGGACATTTGATGCCGCCCGCCCATCGTGTGCACGTACCTTATACTAGTTTAGGATACCAGCGACGTGGTTTTGGAGTAGCAATTCAACTCACTCTTATATGTTGCATATTTCAAGCTCCATTGAATGGCAGAGCAGAGATACTCCGGTTGGCATATGCAGCGCGACAGCCCCAGCATTGAACTCCGCAGGCAATAGCGGTCTCGTACGATCTCAAGTTAACCTTCTGCCGCAGTTCTACGTCTTTTACTGCTACCCCTGCTGAGATTACGTTGCATTCTCTCATCGGACATCCGATGGTCCATCATCACCATACCACTTGCCACAATTAGAGCGCAGTATTGTAGGCGGCCTGTAAGTGGGTCGCGCAGATCTTCGCATGGAAATCTCGTCCTGCCTAATGGATATCTTTGGGTTATGCAATAGGTGGTAAGGTACTAACCATTGAAACCATTGGAAATGGTGTACGGAGTAGTTTATTCGCACGGAAACGGGGCATTTGCGAGTGTCTCACTCCATAAGGTGGCTGGGCGGCGTGACTTTGGCATGCTACAAATTTAACCCAAAACATCATCCACTCTTCGTTCCACTATCCATCCGCCTGCGCCGCAATTTGTCCGTGCTACTCACATCTTCATCAGTTTCGCGATACAGGAAGTGTCAGCATTTTATTGGTTTGAGAGCACAGTAAGCCAAGCTGCTCCACACATCCCGATGTTGCGATGAATAATGACCCTTCCAAATCGACTCAGTTCGTCTGAACTTGACAACGAGCTTTTATATTAGCAGCGCATTTCGCTTCTCCAATCAGAGGTGGCAATACTTCTCAGTTATTGCAGTATAGACAGCATCCATTAACACATATTGAAGCTGTTGAACAACAAGATCAGGGCAATGAACGAGCTAACAGGTAAGAGAGTCGGGTCAGCATAGGACCCCCTTGCCTGGATTCAACGTAGCCCAAGTGTAAAGGCGCGCGAAGAGTACTGGAGCTGTTTGAACAGCGCACAGGGCAATTGGCCTTAGCTATGTGCGGCAATGCCGTAAAAGCTGAGCCACATCTTAGAGGGCATTCGCTTGTGCTCTCTCGAACTCAACCTCTTACGGCACGAGATCACTACAAATTTGGCCGAGCCGCTTCGCTTGCGACAGGACCAAGTGGCGCAAGGTACAGAGTCCCCTGATTTAAGGCTGGGCACTGAATTTTGACTTGCCGCTGTGGGGCATTTCCGTCCATGCCTGCTGTGCCGAAGTAATGCAATACCCGTACTTGTTTGGTATGAGAGACAGCTGACTCGTTTTGCGGAACTAGCCACGTACCTGCTTGCGTGTGCGTGTGTTCGCGAGGCTAACTTCGAGGGACGAGGCAGGACAAAAAATCGCCTAACCTAGCGCTGGCACCTCGTCGTGAGGTTTTCTGGCGGCAACTACTGAGCAAACCTCATCAGTTGCGGGGTGTCTCTAGTAGCATCACTATGACATCTCATACCCAGAGGTTTACGTTTATGAGGACTAATGCCAATTTATACCTTCTTTGCACGCAAGCTTATGGTACACTAAATATGGCGGTGTAATAAAACAGTGCGCACATATTATAAATCGTTTTTAATGGCCACAATCAATGGCATCAACAGCTAAATGCATCTAGTTTCGCTCCGCTCACCCCTGTTCACTTCGTCAAGACCGGCCTGATCTGATCTTTCGCCTTGAGATAGCCTAGCCTCCGCCACATCTGAAGTCACGCTTGTGCTAAGTTCTTCAGATACCAGCTGCTTGCAATACCGTATTGTAGTGTGCTTGGAATATGTGGGGCATGGGATCAGCCTTGCCCTAGGCATCGTGGTTTCGGGGGGGGAGTTGAAAGGGGGTGCACCGTACTATGCTCTTGTGTCCCCTTGTTTGAGGTTATTGTGAACTGAGTCGGCTCAAATTCCTCTACGTATGAATTGGCCTCGGCTGCGGTACAGCTGTACTATTGTTACAGCCAATCGTAACTTTGTGAGCAGGTCCCTGGGGAGAAAAATTGTATATCACCAAGCCAGTCACAATATGCATTATGATTCTAGGCGCAGAGTAGAATAGACATGCCTAGTTAAATTCCAAAACGTCGGGTCAGGGTTCTACACTAACAATGCAATACTAAAACCACCTTCCAAATACTCCACACACACAGCAATGAATCGTCAACGCACAAGGGGTGGCGCCAAGCATTAATCTGCAAGGCACACGACGGATGGGGCCGGGTCTCTGTCTAACCATCAGCCCTGGGTCTTAATATATGTTTTTTCTTTCATGTCGCGTGCGGTGACGTACTGACGCCCACTTCCGGCAACTGTTTCGGGACCGCCAGTGCAATGACCCAATGAATGCAGGATGTGACAGTGTCTCTAGGGTCCTCAACTCGCAAGAGCCCCAATGTAATATCAATAGGTAATTGTGAAGTTGCTGTTAATAATAGGGTCTTCGATATGTTATATCTGGATCTGTCCCCGTCATTTTCATCATGTAGCAAGACACAAGTAGTTTTGAAAGCGCTACAAAACTTTGTTGCTCACCGTCCTCAATGGCGACCTTTCTACACGGCAATTATGTTTCTGACCTCTTCACAAGCGGGGGTACTCTGACTGTCCTTCTTTGCATGACTCATATAGTCATAGGAAGTATATTCTTCGATGTCGTACACTGGTTGGCGCACAAGTCTCATCGCTCGCCCTACCGAATCCTCCGTCTCCTCGCACGAACACATCATGCTCATCACCAATTCTTCGATCGACAACTAAGATTCAACGATAAGTTCAGTCAGAATAACAAGTATTCTCACTTGCTATTGGAAGTTGTGTGCCAGACACTAGGCACTACTCTCAGCTGGGCAGTCGTTTATCTCTTTAACCGACAAGCGAGTACGGTAGAGAATCATCACCTTTTCCTACTTCTGGCCCTTCAGGCTATCAGATGTTTAGTTGTTGTATGGAATGAGGGACGTGATTCCAACCATATTTCATACTCTCGACTACCTAAAGACCCGAACTTTTTCTTTGTTGGCCCAGAATATCATACTCTCCACCATCTTGAACCTAATAACTATTTCGGATCCATGGTGCGCATATTCGACTGGATAACGGGCACAGCGGTGTCACTGAAAGGTCGAAGAGTGGCATTGACAGGTTCTAGAGGTGCATTCGGTAAAGCGTTGCAAAAAGAACTACGGCAGGCAAAAGTCAAGAATATCAAACCTCTTGTCTTTGGTGTTGACTGGACTTATGAGGACTATGGTCAGCTTGCGGCCATCTTCCAGGACATAGACGTATTGATCATCGCACACGGCACTAAAGTCGATAAGGATGCTTGGCAGGCCAACTATCTATCCGTCCTTACATTGATAGAATTGTTCAAGCAGACCAGGGAGTCGAACAAGTTGGGTCTTATGCCTGAGGTTTGGTTTGTTGGTAGTGAGGCGGAGGTACATGGTGCTTGGACTAGTGACATGGTGAGTTATGTTAACACAAAACGAGCTGTCGTGCCATATTGCCGCGGCTTTTACGAAGATGATACATTTATATATCGTCACATTGTGCCCGCCGCCTTCCAATCTTCTATGGGCTCAGCTCTAGTTAGTGCGGAATGGGCAGCGAGATCGACCCTGTGGTGGATTCATAGGGGTGCTAGATATGTGCCAGTCACATATACCGGTTTAGCATTCATCAACTTCTTTCGGTTCCTGTACTGGGTTACACCCAAGATCATAAGAACTGGGGCTGGCGATAAGGTTCGTATACTCTCGGAGACTGAAACTGTGGTGCATGCGAATGTTACGAAGGCATTGCGGTGCAAGATACAAGAGCACAAGTCTTGCTGTAAGTATGACACGCCACAGTACTTCCATTTCAACTAGATGAAAGCTTTCACACTACTAACAATCCCAAGAAAACAGCTACGTCGCATGTCTTTTCCAGTTGTACAGGGCCTGAGAGACGATAGTAGAAACAGAGTCCTCTCTGGCGTATGAGATTAATTCAGACGGGCAATTACACCTGTGTCGGCTCTCAATTCAGAGGGTGCTGCAGCACAAGTCGCTATTGCGGAAGCACCTCGGACTGTTGCGCGAAAGCGGATTTTCAACCCGTCTATTCTAGGTTTTACTCCTCTCATACAGTTAGCTTAGTGCCACGGAGTGGAACTCACGCTATGTTGCCTGCTCAGTCAGCATGCAGCTTCAATGGCCTGCTAAAGGGGATTGGGATTAACATAATAGAGGGGGCAAGCATGACCTTGGGTTATCTCCCCCACACACGCACTCTACCTAGAACAACAATCATCATCAATAATAACCTTAACTCATCAGATCTACTTTCAGATCCTCTTCATTTCACTTTGCCGTCTCGTAGCCACTGGCTTTCGTAGCCGCCGGCTTTAGCACCTCCACGAACAAGTATCAATGGCGAATCACAGTGAAACAGCCGCTCTGGAAGGTCGAGGGGCTTGACCATGAACGATTTGCTGCTCTACACAATCTCATCATTGAGCGAGGATGGACGGCAAGCGATCGCAGCCTGAGCGATTTGGGTTGACGGACGTGGTGGGAGCGCCATGGCGGAAACTCAGAGCTTTCACCACGCAGCAAAATTGAGCTCGTCCGTGATTGTGTTTCTTGAGGCGGCGTGGCCTGAATATGCTTCCACTGCACCCACACACGCATTCTCAGGATACCTTGCCGGGCTTTGCTCACCCGATGATCTTTAGGAGAACTTTAATTATGGCGAGGGCGAAGACGACTCAAACCAAAGGCGTTTTGTGACCCTCTACATGGCCAATTGGGCGCCTCAAGCCATCCGCTCGGCCTCGTTCTCATTTAACAGACCTCCACGGCAATGCAGCATATTTCTACCAACGACTCGAGTGCCACGGTGAATGACCGACAGATCTGGCTACCCTTCGAGCTTATCCTCGGAAGCTTCCTTGACACTGTGGAACAAGGCAAATCGCTTGCGCTGGACTTGTCCTCCGATGGCGAGCAGGAGATAATTAGACCCTAGATTACGTCCTCCTTTGCAACCTCTGACGTGGATGAAACTCTCGAGGCCGTTGATCGGCTGAAACGTGTGGTTGAAACCCGTATGCCTGGGATTGCTGGGAATGAAACGCACTGCCTTGGTGATGCGATCGCGTCATCGTCGAGCGCATCCTCCACAAACAGCTCCCTTCATGGGCCCGGGAGATCGGCTTTAGCCAGGTTGCACCTGGTCTTCGCATAGCCCACCAGCAGCTATTCTCCTGGTTCGAAATAGTACAGGGGAAACTAAGGCCATGCCGTTGTTCGAGAGCAGTCAGGATGCTGATCCCGATCATGAAAGGACGCCGTGGGGAGACCATGTCTCTATATCACCATCCCCATAACATTTTCAGGCCATCACAAAATACCCTGCCGGTATGTATTTAACAGAGACGGATTCACGTGGCGCACATCCATTTGAAGACGGCTGCGAGCTTATTCTGCCCCATGCTCTCCGAGGCAATGGCTGGGCTCGGACAAGCGACGGCGCGTTCTTTGCGGAGAATACGCACGAGAGAGCGGCAGTCGCTAGTCCGGTGCCTCGCAGCACGGAACTATGCTAATAATGGCTGAATCATATTATCAAGACGCACTATGTGCAATTGAAGCACGTACCGTGGTACTGGGCAGAAATGGTATAGGGAGGGAAGTGGGCTGTCGATGCGAATGGCGTGGCTGTGATAAACAGAAATGGATGGAGGCTAACCCGGAATCTCATTAGCAAGGCCGTCAGTTACGAATATCTTAGTAAATGCATACATTCAGGCGGCAACGCGGGCAAGGCTGCACATTGGACTGTTTTAGCGGGTGAAATCGTCTTAGTGGGTGGTAGAAGTCACAGCTGAGAAATAGCAAAGTAGGACATATGGAGCACGAGGAGATGAGATCTATTAGTGGTAGCTCTTAAGCCTGAACTACACCTTTCCTGCTGAGCAAAACATCGTCTCTCTAGTAGCCATGACATGGGGAAGGTCTCCAGAAACTTGCTCGAGCATGTCTCGCAGGGTCTCACGCGTCTTCTTTCCACTGATACATATTTCACAGTCTTTGGCTCATCAACGTCCTCCCTTGCTCTAGCAATCCTGAGGAGTCTGGATTACTCATTAAGTAGAATAGATACACCTTGGCTCTCCCACGTCCTCTGTCGAGGCATCCTAGATCTTGATAGTCTTGTCTTCTGATGCGGACGCGAGCCGCTGCCCGTCATCTGAGTTCATTCGGCGGCTGTGTCTAAGTCTTGTAGGTTGTGATACCTTCCTTTTCCATTTCTTGAAAATTCCAGTGCATTTCTCATGGTCTCTTTTGAGCCCTTTAGCTTGATAAGGCGCACGTTGCTTCGTCGCTTCCGACTGGCAGCATGTTCCTCTGCCGCGAGAGGTGCCGGCTTTGGAACTCTCCGCCGCGCCTCTTTGGCCACAAGGAGCTTGGCAAACTTGGCCTGGTGATTCGGCGGTCCGTTTGTCCTGGGACGACGTGTCTTTATACCAGACATTGTGGGATGTGGACAGGCATCCCAGTGAACTTGCCCGCTATGGTACTCGCGATAGATGTAGGGATGACGAAGAAGCTTAAGAGAGGCAAATTGGCGATACCAATCTTCATATATGGAGACGGCTACGACTTGCCTAAGCCAGCCTGGGCGGTTGGCTATATGCGGCTTCAGTAAGAGAATGACGAGGGCTCTTAGAGACGATGTCCAACATTGATTAGTGGCGGTCATGCGACAAAGAGCCCACCACTCGGTGCACCACTATATGTATACAGACCTGACCTCCCACCACCTCTTTGACTTGTTGACTTGTAATCTTGACTTCTGTCCCCGTCAATAAACTCCTGCTTCTCCTCCCCAAGTCCCGCATGGTATCCTGATTGAGCCAGTCACGGGCGGCACAGGATGCGGTTATCTTGACAAAAGGAACTTAAGCGATGCGCAGTCTACTATGACACTTCTCGCGCAATCTTACTTACAAATATAAATAATATGACCATGACATTAAGGCATCCAGATCTATGATTATGCACTCCGTACTCTGTGGTGGTGGATTTCCGTTGCGCTGTTGACCGGATTTGCTCATCCGTTGCTGCTCGTGCCCCATTCTTCTTCTTTTCTTTTTACCGGGGGTTTCGAGAATAATCCCAGTCATCGCCCGCCACAGCAGGGACTTGTACCGTTTCACAGGGCTATGCTGCGCACTAACTAATAATTTGTGTGTTTGATGCGCGGCTGACACCACCGTACATAGCTTAGCGGCCGCCCGTGATTGATTTGCCGCAACTTAGCTTGAAAAATTCCGGCGTGGTTTTCACTCTCGTGAACCCGAGTGCCCAAATAGGGGCTCATACTTACTATTTCGGGGCATTGTGATGCATGGTTCGGCAGTGCCATCCGAACAAAAAAGCCTGACAAGGCGTCTCGGGCGCACGTTCGCATTCTTACTACTCCGTATGCATCCGCCAGTCGTTTGGGATGATGTCGTGACCCACAGGGACCGTTGATTCGATGCTGCGCCATGTTAGCTGACACCAACAAAAGCGCTGTCTCGGTCGTTTGCCGAGTTTGACGGATCGTGCAATGTCCGAAGGGCCCGAATATTACTACACATAAGAAAAGGTAGTAACCCATTACTATGGTGTTGGCGCAAATATCAACCTTTTCTTTGGTCGTCTTATTTGATCTTTGGGCTTCACTTAATAGAGTGTTTGCGCCCTGTTTTGCGTCCTGCTTTGCTTGTGGCTGATTTTCTGAGAATCGCCGCCTCAGCGCCAATACAGTTAGCACTTTGGGACGAAAATACTGCGTAGGCGCAATTGCTACTTGAGGCCATGCCCCGACTATTGCATCTTGTATTTGGAGCCCTTGCGGCGGTGGACATTGTGTCTCCGACGTTTGCTTACGGTGTCGCCGTTCATGCAGCCAGTGCACCGCGTGATGTCTGTAGGTTATATTTCTCCCCGTTGTCTTGTACTCTCTTTGTCGCGGAATAAAACACCTGCTAAAGGTGCCAAATAGCGTCTCTGTATGAAAGAGCCTCAGCTCAGGCTATCGATGGCTACGCGCCGGCATCAGTTACTTGCCCAAAGAACCGACCGGAAGTTCGCGTGGCGTCGTCTTTAAGCCCTCAGGAAAAGGAATGGCTTCCGCGGCGTCGACGAGAAACCATCTCTCACATACGAGATTTCCTCAAAAGAAATCCTATTCCCGCATTCGACAGCGACAAATATTTGAGCGGAGCAGACGCGAACTCTACTGCTTTGCCCAATATAGGGATTGCAGTCTCTGGTGGAGGTTATCGGGCTATGCTCAACGGCGCCGGCGCCGTGGCCGCGTTCGACAGCAGATCTCCAGGCAGCACGTCAAAGGGCAACATCGGGGGTCTTTTGCAGAGCGCCACCTACATATCTGGCTTGTCAGGTGGAGGTTGGCTCGTTGGCAGTATATACACGAATAATTTCACTACCGTACAGGCTGCCGTTAACTCAGGGAGCATATGGCAGTTTGGGGAGTCAATCCTGAAAGGTCGGCAATTCTCTAAGCCCCTGCTACGTCGCGAGACATTAACTTGTTCTTAGGACCCGCTGGCTTCAAGCTTACCGATTACTACAAAACCATTTTCGACGAGGCCGACCGGAAGCACGATGCAGGCTTTAATCGATCCATCACTGACTACTGGGGTCGAATGCTGTCTTTTCAACTAGTAAATGCAACTGACGGCGGGCCCAACATCACATTTTCGTCCATCGCGGACGATACGGAGTTCTCCTCCGCGAGAACACCTCTACCCTTTTTGGTTGCAAACAGTCGTGACCCTGGCGAAAAAAATACCACACTAGACAATGCACTATTTGAATTCGACCCTTGGGAGCTGGGTTCATCGGACTCATCCCTGAATGGCTTTGTGCCACTCAAGTATGTGGGATCTAAATTCGACAATGGCAAGATCCCTGATAACGAAAAGTGCACAACCGGTTTCGATAATGTGGGCTACGTAATGGGAACCTCCAGCAGTCTGTTCAATCAGTTCTTGTTCCGCCTTAAGAACAACAACGACAAATATGTACCCGCAGATATTCCAAAATTTGCGGTGAAGATCATTGTGGACATTTTAACCTCTATTGGCGATGCCAACAACGATGTCGCCGATTGGACCCCGAACCCTTTCAAAGGGTGGAACAAGGCAACAAACAAGGCGGCAGGCGACGACCATCTTACCTTGGTCGATGGTGGCGAGGACGGACAAAATATCCCGTTTCATCCACACCTGTCACTGGAACGAAAAGTTGACGTGGTGTTCGCAGTGGACTCATCCTCGAATAGAAACGCTTGGCCAGACGGTTCGGCTCCCATGGCGACCTACAGACGTTCGCTCATGACCTTATCAAATGGCACCAGTTTCCCTGTTGTTCCAGGACGAAATACCTTTGTCAACCTCGGCCTCAATACCAAGCCGACCTTCTTCGGCTGCAATTCCACCAACACGACTAAGCCGGCACCGCTTGTCGTGTATCTTCCAAACTATCCCTATCAATTTGCCTCCAATATCTCTACGTTCACGCTAAGTGTCAAAAATGCTGAGCGGGATGCCATGATTGCCAATGGATGGGACGTCGTCACCCAGCTGAATGGCACTCGGGATCAGGACTGGCCCATATGTGTCAGCTGTGCAATGCTTCAGCGAAGTCTTGAGCGTACAAAGACTGCAATGCCCGACAAGTGCAATCAGTGCTTTTCTCGTTACTGCTGGAACGGGACCATTGATGAGCGCGAGCCGAAAAATGAATATGAGCCAGGGCTGTTTGGTACAGCCATTGATGTTAGCAAAGACAAGAGTGACGGAGTGCCATTGCTGAGAAGCACCTTTGCTGCCGCAACAGTTGCTGCACTGTGGCTAGCCGTGATCATATAGTGCCGACGGAATAGAACAAAAGAGCAAAAAGAGCAAAAAAAGAGCTGGTTCGTCCTTCGGGAGGATATAGATAGTGAATAGACAGTAAATATTATTCGTAAGCGTGTGGCCCGAGCCAATTAACTTCTTAAGTCACATGATGTTTGTTTGTGCGGGTTGTAAACACAAACGCGGCATGTTTAATAGTATGTACAAGACGTTGACGTTTGCAAGACCTCCCCTATCCCCAATCCCAACTGGACTGCATGCGCCAGATTGTAATCATCTGCTCCTTTTATATTCGGAGTTGTCCTCTGCAATAACTGTGGTCGTGACTGTTTTCATGATACCACTTTCGCCAGGGAGGTATGCCAGAGGCACCGTCGATCCAGTGCTGGTCTTCTGGATTTCCACGTCATTCCCATATGATATGCTTTGAGAGCCGGCAGTGGTTGCACTGGCGCCGCATCCAGCGGGTTCTTGTACCTTTGCATAGCTTCTCCCGCGGCTCCTGCTCGAGTGGTGAGCATATACGGAGTGTCCATTTTTGACTGTCTTCTGCACGATTTTAGCAATGAGAGCTGCCATGGTTAGCTCGATATGGAGCTTGACGATGTACACGACCGGAGCGAATTGGACGTATCTGTTTTACGATCAGCAATCAATAATAAGAATGACGTCGGAACCCATTTCACGGGAGTGTATGTGCATACAGGTACGGGTTCGGCAAGCTCAGCATTCCCAGGAGAGCGGCATCCATGGCCGTAGAAAGACAGACAATGGCGACGTTGAAGTTGAACAGCTGCCAGTATTTGCTCAATCCATGAGCAATCAGCCTGAATCGTACGAGGTATAGAAAGGTCACATTGAGTCCTAGATCCACGACCAGGAAGAATGCCTTCTCCGCTTTCTCGAAGATATCATTTCTGTGCTTCTGCTCGGGAGTGGCGTCGGCCATGTAGGCGGCCGGCCAAATAACATACACTCCGGTGTTGACGCATGCAATGGCTGCAACAAGGCCAAGCTTCAACCACTTCGCCTTGCGCTTGTTGACCATGATGAGCGCGACTCGGTTCGCTATAATTTGGGAAAGAAGCTGGGTTTGAATAGCCCATAGTGTCACTGTACGCTGAGGATTAGGAGGCTGCCTGGCACGAGTTGTTTGGAGGGAGCTGCAGCGTACCAGTGCCGAAGTAGAACGAGATACTCCCAGGAACAATGCCGGTCAGGTAGAGATAGGTCACGATGGCAAAGACAAAGTTCACTACTGCCTCTATCCATATCATGTAGAGATAGGCATTATGATATGTCCGCGATTGGCGAACAATTTTCGAGGTTTGTCGTATGACTTTGGTCAGCGTCAAGGGAAAGAGGCCCAGAAAGACCCCAAAGTAGATCGCTGCTAAATCTATCATCGTTCACGACCGTATCGTCAGCCCTGCGTGGTGGCTTGACGGAAATTGGCTGAAGGCTGGAAAAAGGAAGCACGCAAGGGTCAAAGGTTTGCTTCCTATGCGCAGCAACTATCTGGTGTATATAAAGAATCTGCAAACCCAAAAATGCGCTACACCCTTGCCGATCGGCAATCACCAAGCCTTCCTTGTGATGTTTTGTGTTTTTTACCGGGCGGGCTTGCAAGGAACGTGCATGATTTCGTTCTCGAACCCAGCACTACTTACTCCGTACGGCGTAGCTGGTTTGACGCCAAAGGCACGTCGTTCCCAGAAGAGTCGACATAGCGAAGATCTGTTCGGCCATTTACCTGTGTAGTATCCAATCGCGGCGTGCTTAGGCCTCGCATTGGCATTGCCAGTCCCAAATGAGAGATGCGCGAGCCATGGCACCGGGACTCCGGGTCGCGGACTGAGTAATGTTGCTGCGTTGCCCAATAATGTGTGTGTCTTGAGCAAAACATCAATCCCTGGGAAGTCAAAGCGAGGATCGCGGGACAAGGGAAACCCTGCCGAGGTGGGAAATCCCCCGCACGGGCTCACGAGAGCGACTTGCCCGGTGCGATTGCGCTATTCCAGATCGAACCAGTGCTGCTGTGGTACGCCAGGTCATTGTACGTATAAACTTACAATAGAACTTCAAGGTCAATGGTATGGGAAGTCGGAGAGGCTCCGAGCACCACCAAGCCGTTGTACAATATGAACTCATTGTCGCTGCCACATGCTTCATTGTCAGAAGACATTTCGGTATATTTGCCATTTGACTCGCTAGGGCTCACTCGAAACCTGCCGGCGTGTCTGTGCTGCGTTTTGTGGCGGCAAGCTTCTTCATCTAGTGGAGGCGTCTAGCCAGTCAAATCTGGCATCCGACAAATGAGGCGCTACGCCAAGGGGTGGGAGTCGCATGTACCTGGACCGATGAGCTGAAGGACGGGGCCAATTCGCTGTAGCAAGGTGGCTGTCTTCAGCTGCCACTTCCGACAGCCTCATCAAACGGGGGGATACTATCGCATCCCCATGATGCGCGATGGCGTTGCGGGTACTCCGTAATTTGGCCGCTGAAAGGATGGTCGACGGGAAACAAGGCGTCCATCCGCCAGTCTAGACTTAAGACCGGCATCCAAGAGAGAGTTCTTATCATCTTTCCCCGCACTACGAGAACTGTCCACATGCTTGTGCACTGATGCTAATTTTCCGACTATTAATCGGTTGGTTGGAGCCCTCGGCCACTGGCGCCGTGCGGGCATTGACAACAATTTTACGGAGTACTTGGCAGTTCCTCTCTTGTTGGTGTCACTCTTTAAGAGAAATGAAGTACGGAGTAGTTAAACTTTATTTGCCTCGGCAAGTTCATCCCAATTTTGTGGTGTTGTAGAGATCGTCGACACATTTGTCTGAGCACGCTCGTGCTGGCAGTACTCCACGAGCACAGGTTCTAGATCAAGGGCCGTATTTTTGAAGAAATGATGAGATTATGCTAACTATCAAATGCGCACCGCTAATTAATTGCAATGAAATTCCAAATGAGCCCGGTCTTTACCACCGTGGCATCGTCACTCTGCACCCGGGCCGTCGGGTAGTGTGGCAGACTAGCTTGAGTGATGCACGATTTGTCCAGGATCGTACGGAATATTACACGGAAAAGTTCAAACATGCTGCGTTGATTATACATGCATCAAGTGAAAACCTTCGCTTGCCTCTGAAGGTCAAGAAAGATTTCTTTGTCGTGGCCAGGAATGATCTGTCCCTTGGTCAACCGTTCCAAATGCTTAAGTCGTTGCGTGCTCCTGAACCAAGCTGGGTGGTCTCGCGCCAACCAGCCTTGGGGAATGCCGTCTCGCCACTAGAGACACAGACTTGTGAATATCATAAAATAAAGATAATGGGGTGGTTTTCGAAAGGCTTACATTCTCAATGACATGGCAGTGATCGCTAATGAAGAAGAATGTTCCGGTGTTGGCCATGTTGATCTGCATGCCAACAAGGCCATCAGTATGCCCTGGGAGGTGATGGAGCGTGATGCCCTGACAAAAGTCAAAAGTCTGATCGTCGAAAGTCTTCCAGTTCCTATCAATCACTTGGTTAGCATTATGCATTACAACTGTGTTCGATTAGGAAAAGCGTCACGCGTACAATCCTAATTTGAGGTAGTGTTCCAGGTACACTCCAACATCTGCCCCGGTAGCAACGGACCATAGGGCAGATCGAAGCTCTTTGTCGTGCACCCAGATTTCAACATCAGTTCTGTGCAGGAACTCGTCAAGACCTCCAGCATGGTCCAGATGCAGATGTCCAAGTATAATCTTTTTGATGTCGTTGATGTCGTGGCCGGTTGCTTCAATCGCAGCTCGGAGCTCGTGCTCTGGCTCATATCGCACACGTGCGAACACGTCAGACAAGGCAGGTCCCCAGACATCCGGGTAGTCTTTGCCACAACCAGTTTCCCACAGAATAAGACCCTCGTGAGGGTGATCAATAAGGATGCAGTACATGGGAAGCTCACGTCTCTTGTTGACAGTTGAGCGATCTTCCGTGCTCTTGAAGCTGGAATTACCGCCGCGAACAACAAAGCCTTCGTCGCATTCCAACCAGCCTACCTCGAGCACATGGAACGTCGTTCCATATGGGCAAATATTGGACACATAGCTTGTAACCGCACCCTGATTAATCTGGTCTTGAATTCGGGACGTATATGGAGTTTGTGTTGCTGCGACCATGTTGGAAATATCGGGCATAGCCAGTTGCAATGCAAGTCAATCTAATACCAAGAAGGGAGGGGATGAGAGCTGGATGGACAAGCAAGCTGTGCAGCAACTCAAGAGCTGTCAACCAAGTATGGGGAAAATGAGACGAAAAGTGATTTCGGAATCCACAAATACTGGCAGAATATATTAATAAAGGCTGTGCTCGAGAGCAGCAACCGGCCTCTTCTCCGCTCTTGCGCGCTATAGAAGGCGACTCAATAAAATAAAATAGCCCCAATAGTCTCGCACGCGCCGCTTTGTCCCTCCGCACGGCGTGGCTGCCACAAATCGCGACTTGGCTACTTCACTGCTCGGTGTATTTTGCACATAATTGGCCGTTATCTCCTCATGCTTAGCGGAAAGACATTCCCGGGCTGTGAGGCTTGCCAGGGGCCATTCGAGGTGAAAGAGATGAATGGACTCCTTCACCTTGGCAGGGTTGTTTGGCACTAGGTAACGCTCAGATCTTGGGTTCGCTTGATGCGATTGTATTAGTGCGCCCCATCAACAACACCAAACCGCCCCGGAAACCGCAATTTCGAGAGCGAGCGAGCAAACGTGCATAAAAGGAACCCATCTTGGTTCGGTGGATCATACCGATGAACAGTTAGGTACAGTCCACAATACCGGATTCCGGCCTTCACTGCCGAGTTGCGCACCGACGTGAGCTGGCTGCCAATGCGACCTCATCGATGCGATATGCACAGAACTCCGGAATTAATTAGTTTTGCATGACTAGTTCCACACGGGGCTGGGGAGAAGGCCGCGATCAACTGTCGCGCTCAAGTCTACAAATGATTCAATGCTAGCTAATAACTAGTGGTATACATTGTCATGTTTACCAAGAACGCGGAGCGCCGCCTACGGAAATACGTCTTAACATGTCACCCTGGTCGTATGCGTAGTACGTAACAAAAATTGTAGACTCAATTTTTCATTTAGTTCTAGTCGTTATATCAAGAAAAAAGAAAGAAAATCCCTCATGAGACACAGAAGCTGGTGCCCGCGCTGCCCAGCAGTTCCCCAACGTTGATATCCACCGTCTGATTTGCGCTGCTCAGGGCAGCCTCCAGCCACGGAATCTCTTGGCCGTTGTTCTCAACCCTAGTACCGTGTAGTTGGAATGGAATGATGCCAGTCTTGCAAAACGACGGTTTCTTCACGATTTCAAGTACCCCGGTCTGATTGATTCGCGACGTAATATTGACAGTATTGAGTCCGGGACGCAAAATCAAGTACGTGACATTCAGCATTCCGACATACTGGCCGTCGGCGAAGTTCTGGAAAGTGGCATTTCCCTGTTTAACATCATACAAGTCAGTTTCAGCGATGAAAACAAAGGTTAACCATGAAGTCTATGGTGCCCATGCAGCTGCCGGGGCCGGGTTACTCAACATACAAGATCCAAGGTATAGTACGAGCGGTTCATGATGATGGCAGTTGCATTGAAGTTTGGTGCATCTCCGTCAGAACCGAGCTTCGCATTCTCGATTTTCGTTCCGTTCAGTAAATTCAGCCCCTTGAATTCCACTCTCTTTTTGAAGTCAACCGGGTATTTCTTGGACAACCCTCTTGGCTGGACATTTGTCCTACCAACGATGTCGATTTCGAGTGTTTCGTTTTGGAAAAACACTTGGTTGAACTGTGCGAACGCCGCTTTGTCGGTAATATCTATTGTCTGGCTTATATTGATAGCTTGGAACTCGTCGGCATTCGTGTGGGGAAATTTGATGGTCATAAACGGTCTCGCATTCGGAATATCCGTAAGCGTCAGGTCTCCTTCGAACGGATCAAGGTCGGCTTTGAACTGGCCATCTGTCCGGATGGTAGAGTTGATTTGGATGAGGAATGAGTTGGGTTTCGCTTCAATAATATTGACGCCCTGGATCTCGAGACTTGCCGCGTTGACCTTGTTCTGCGCCGCAATGGGGACGAATACAAAAATTCTAGAGAGGCATTTTGGTAAGAATCCCGCGCGGTCAAAAATCTCCAAGTAGGGGAATCATTAACTCTTTTCGCGGTGGGGACAGCCAACCGGAAACACAGCTCACGGGAAACTATACTTACGAGAGACAGACGAAGAGGGCAGCGATACACAACCACAACAACAAATGCAGCCACCAAAAGCGTTTAAAATGTGTTCTGACCCGCTGCTTCTTGGTCGGCTTTGTTGATCGATACGAGACAGACGAATTTTGCTTCGTGAAAGACATCTTGTCAAAATTCTTTTCTGAATCCTTGTCCGTGAGGTCGGGGTCTGATTCGAAGTGTGCAAGATATAAAAACGACGGCATTAGGGAACCTCGATCACCGGCCACGACGTCTATTTAAGTCGACAACTGCGCATGGTGCTACACACAGACGAATGAAAAAGAAATTGGCATCCAAGTCGGGTCCCTAAACACGTCAAGGATGACGTTAACTTTACTTTATACCATATTCATCTCCCGCAGTGCGTTTGCCCATGTCTTGCATCTGCTGCCTCGGTCAATCCATCGAGGGACGGTCAGGCTACATCGGGTGCTAGCAGCGAATTACGGGCAGTCAAAATCTGATAATAATAGTACTTCTTGTCTGCCCCATTTTACACCAGGGTACAAGTACTCAAGATGAAACGCTACCAAATGCTGCATCACATCTCCTAAACGAGCAAGTCTTTGTGGTCTACGGGATGCCCTGATGGTCACCCGCACGGCAGGGCTAGTGTGGGTTGGGATATCAGAATGTAGTCTTGCGTACCCAAAATGGAGTATGATAACCCAAGTCTTGGTGATCTCTAACAAGAGTGCCAATGAGAGATGGCGAAAGATTCTAGAAGGAAATTATTCGTCGCTGATGATGCTGCATGTCGGATCGCCCTAACCTAAATTGGTGGCCTCGGCTACTTGTGACCACACATGTGCCCGCATTGGACAATGGCCGGTGGACAACAGCACAAAAAACGCCAAGATGTTGACAAATTAATCGAGACATTCGGGGCGGTGACAGAGCGGTCTCAGCGTCTCGATTAATTTGTCACACGCGTGAACGCCAAGGCGACTACTTGTGCCCGAAATTGCATTGCAGCAGTTGACAGGCAGCGGGCCAGCAAAGCATGTCATATGAGACTCCAGGCCAACCAAATGACTCGTAAGGACTCGCAGTGCACAGTTGGTTAACGTCTAGTCTAAGACCGAGACTACGAAGAACGGCCGCTCCGTACTCCGTAGTGTATGTATGATTCCCTTTTCCGAGATGCAGGCATACCATGAAGGCAACAAAATGCACCCCTACACTAAAAACAACACTCGTCATAAGTTACGTTTACGATTCAATGATGACGCTACAGGAATACGCAATTTTTTCTCGCTTTCATGTACTTCAGTAATCTTGGAACTTCGAGCGCTGCATGGATTACTCAAAGGATTAGGGCATCTGCATGTGTCATTCATTGTTGCCCAGGTTGGGGCGACGGCATCCAATATTTTCAAACCAGTCAGAACTGCCGAGCGGCTCTCCACTTCTCCTCCGTGCATATTAAATCGAGGATCATGAGCCTTATGGGGCGTGTAAGCCATCCCCCTCAAACGATGGTGCGCCGGTCGATCAGAGGGTTATTCCCGATAGGTAGGCAGGTCTTGTAAACCTAATGCTCCCCTATAAGTAGGCGGGGAGAACCTCTTAACAGACGAGAAATAACTATACACGATTACAATGACAGACTCTAAAACACTTCAATGATGTCGGCTTTTGACAGGGCATAGAAAGACTTCGTACTATTCCACTCCTTCCCCCTGCTTCCCCTTCCCACGTCCCCCACAATTTGTGTCTACGGACCAGTCCATCGGAGTGCTCCAAGTGCCGCCGTCGACGACATGGCCGTCAATGGACCAGTGGAGGCACGGCGGTTGACTTGGAACGGGACACAAAGAGGAGCGCGGTCTGTGGTACCATATGTACTGGAACCGCCGAGAGCGCGCCACCCTAACTAGCTGAGTGCCATTCTTGCTGGTCATAATGATCATCTAAAACTCACATCAGTAGGCAATAAACGTTGAGTTATATTTATACAACCACGGTCTCATTGTATCATATTTCGTGACAGCCAGTGTTGATGTGTCCCACGACCAGGCCAGCGACAGACAGAAACATGCTCGGACGAAGTATCGAAAAGACGGTAACCTCCTGCCACCCCGTCGGCGTGAGCGCGGCACGCGGGGTTTTGGTTGGCGATTGTATTTCGGCGATCCGATTTTGAGCAATTTAGTTGCAATATTACCCCGCCTGTTCCCCCGATCCGGCCAGCAGCATGAAGTCGTTTGGTGCATTCGGCTGCCAGCCTCTGCCGAACATCCGTACCGATCATGTTGCTTGTGTTGATCTGATATCCGATGCAGGCAGCAGCAGATAAATATAAAGATGGGAAACAACGCTTCCGCAGGATGGATGAATGTCTCTGCTCTCCATTCGCCATTTCATTCGTGACATGCCAACAAAATGCAATTGCCTCACTCTAAGCTCGTGTTTCTCTGTACTTTCGTCGTCCAATCGACTGCCACAGTAGTCACAGATATTCCCAAAATTTACAGGTCTTGGGGAGAGCTCTCGATATATGCCGACAATCCAGAATCGTCGTTTGGCGTGCAGTACGTCGGGCTGCCAGATGGATGTCAAGTTGTGAGTTTGCCTCGGGGCTCGATGTGGACAAGAAAACCAGCGGCTGACATGCCCACGATGATGGTGATGACGATGTAGGAATCCGTGAGCACGCTGCAGCGCCATGCGCAGAGGTTCCCGGAGGGCAACGACGGCGTTGTAACCGGCCACTTTGCACAAAAGGTCTCCAACTTCACCAAGGCAAACGGTGGAGAGAAATTCACTGGGCCGCTGCAATTTTTGAACTCCTACGTGTATGTCATGGACGGCACGGGTCTGCTGACGGGATACGGAGCTGGCACCGAGTTCGAAGCCGGCGTCTCGTTTTGGAATCGCTATGGCCGCACGTTGTATAATGCTGCTACTGCGCAACTTCAATACAGCCCCGTCTTTGCGGGCAATGGCAGCTCTCGCCCGAAGATGACATTGCGAACCACCGGGCAGTCAAGGATTGAGAACAGCCAGATTAACTGGGCTCTCGGGTTCTTTGGCCCTTCTTTCAACTCCACGCCGGACCCGTCACTGGTCCACTGGGAAAGCCCTTTCAACGTAACCATCATACCCGAGGGAGGAACAGAAAACAACACGCTCGCTTCCTACGACAGCTGCTTTAACGACAACAGTGCTGAGAATGGAAATATCTTGGCATCGCACCAAGATGCTTACGAAAGGATCTATCTGCGATCCGCGGTTCATCGTCTTCAAGGCTATGCTCCCTCGGGATTCAAGTTCGACTACAAGGATGCCTATGTCATGCAGATGATTTGCGCTTATGAGTATGCCTTCATTGGCGCGTCGGAATTTTGCAGCCTCTTTACCGAGGAGGAATGGGCTGGATTTGAAAACGTCCTAGACATTCTATGTAAGTTGGCCACAGCACGCAATCCGAGGCCTATCACACATTGTTAACGGCGTCTCGCAGTCTACTATGGCTACAGCTTTGGAAACCCTACTGGCCGTGCGCAAGGTATTGGGTATGTGCAGGAGCTAGTTGCACGGATCAACCATGAGTACATCACGTCGTCTAGCTCATCCGTCAACTCGACGTTGGACAACAATGCCAAAGACTTCCCGCTGGGACAGCAAATATACGCCGACTTCTCCCACGACGACATCATCGTTTCGGTTCTCACCGCCATGTCAATAGACTATTTCAAGGACCCTCCAACTCTGCAGAAATTCCCGCCAAGTTCCAACCGCCACTTTACCGTCTCCAAGCTCACACCGTTCGGCGCCAACCTCATCACCGAAGTTATTGGTTGCGGCGCCTCTGATCCTGAGCCTGTTGAACATAGCCGCATATTTTACTCACCAACACAGTACGGCTATGATGCCTCAAACTCAAGCCACAAATTTGTTCGTATGCGCCTGAACAATGCTATTCTGCCGCTCAATACGATCCGCGGCGGTAAGTGCGGTAACTCTACGAGCGGTCGCCTCGATGGCATGTGCGAGCTGGACAAGTTTCTCGAAAGCCAGCAGGACGCTGATAAGCTGAGCAATTACCAATATGCTTGTTTTGGAAATTACACACTGGCCAATTCAACGACGGGCATCGATTACGATGGGGCAATTGTTCAGGGTAAAGATTACACGCAGTAGTAGTTGGTACTATCTGGGAACTATTGCGGCTTCCGGGTGCGCGGCGCTAATAAAATAATGCATCGCCATCTATGCCATATATCCTCCCCTGTAGGACGCTGTGAAAGGCTTGCCATGTCTGACAGGCATACTAAATACGAGCTGAACAGGTGTCACGACGCCATGCAAGATTCCATCCCGGCTTTGTAGCAAGGCAACAGTGAATGTCAGAGCCGGACTTCGGATCATGTGTCGGGGTGGCGGCTGACGAGCAGACCAGTCGGAGCAACTGGACTCTGAAGGCGTCAGCATTCAAGTTCTTATGCAGCCGCACATTGGGTGGTGGTCACGTATTTGCATGCGAGTTCCGACGCATTCCTCGCTCGGCCCTTACTGTGCAATTTTCTATCGGTATCGTATTTTTGGCATGGCGTCATGCCGCGATCCTCCGTTGTTGCAGATCAAGCTATTCTTGCTTCATGGTCTCCGTCTAAACGTCGTTTGTCAGTTGGGCTGGGAAGATGCAACTACCGGCTCGTCTTGGCGTTTAAAGATGCCACCAAATTCGGTTAGCTACTGCGGCAAGACGGCAATTTGTACCCCATATCTCCAGGTCGCCAAGGACATGGAAAAGACGCCTCCGAGTTTCTCACACGCCAAACATGCCGTCATTTTGTGATAATGAAGGTTTCCTTCCATTGTCAGACAGCTAGAGCACATGAGCGTCGAAGAAGAGATAGGCACAACACTCCAATGCAGGCAGCAGCAGGTGGCACCAATCATTCATCTAGACACCATGCGCGCTGGACGTGCTGGGCCGGCCCAAAAATAAATAACAACAAAAAAACGCACGCATCTAATGCACAGCCGGGCAGCTATAACAGTTCATGGTGCAGCAGCAAGTTCCGCGACGGCTGCTGATTATCCACAAATCATTTGAGTCGTACGAAACGGACCGCGTTCTTGAGAGCCGAGAGACAGCTCACGGCACTCCCACAGAGCAATAGTCCCGGAATTTAATGGTCGAACGAGGGTGAAGAGCCGTCAGATTCAGTGGCCGAAGTGTCTAATGCAACCTAAAGCAGCCTAGCCTGGCGTGCGCTCCCTACTAACTACCCACTGCACCACCGTCATAGGGTGGTAGTGGCCCGTGTTTCCAGTGGGATGGCCGCCAATTCTCGTATTGGCATCCCCCGCACATCAGCGGATTGGCGGTAAGCTGCCGGCCGAACCACCTACGTCAGAAACCATACGAAGTCAGTCAGACGGACGATCCTCGACGCCTAACAAATCTCCCCGTCAACATGGACAAATGCAATCATCAGACCGGCTCCGGCTCGAGTGTGTCGATGGCATCCAGCACTTGCTAAGCTATATATATCGGCTTTCCCATCTCCGTTCAAAATCTGATATTCCTCTCTGAACAGCTCTCCATCCAGTTCAAACCATCTCGCTTCAAGCACTATCCTTCCTACCTCGACATTCGCAGGCATATCTTTTCGCCCATCACAATATACATCTCCATCTCTCCATAAAATGAAGCCGACAGCTATCTTGAGCGCTATCGCCGTTGGTGGCCTCGTGGCCGCCCAGGAGATTCAGTCGAAGCCCTTCAACTTGATCATCCAGTCCGCAAACAAGGAACTCAATGGACGAGCCTTCGCTACATGTCATTCTGGCGCTGCCATCGAGTCTCTCTGCCTCTCGAATAGCAGGAAAGAGGTGTTCCACCACAACACCACCGAGGGTTCTCAGCCAGGCCCTGGGGGTCTCGCTGGTGTTTTGACTTGGACTCTGCCCTCTCGTACGTGATGTGGTCTCCCCTCTGGCAAAGCAAAAAGAATTCAGTCTGCCGCACTCAATATAGAAATAAGATGCTAATATGCGACTCAACAGAGCCTCCTATCCCCTCCTCCATGCGATTCAGCATCGACCCGTCAACCAACGTTGCCATCTCTGTGTTTTTTCCTGGAGGCGAGGATTCACAATACGTTGGCTTCGACAAGAACGAGCAGATGAACATTGTGAGCTACCTCGACGATACCAAATCGCCACCCACTGGCACGACCCCGCGCGAGCTCAAGAACTGGTACCTCTGCACGACCTACTACTCAAGCTACACGTACCAGACTCTCTCTTGGGTTTATGGTAACGGAAAGCCCCAGAACCCAAGCTGTGTAAAGATCGATGTCAAGAGAAAGTTCGTATAAGAAGTTTGCTGCGGACACACAAACAGACAAGCAGTCAAATCACGACGAGGTGGCGATACTACTTAGTAATGTGAAATAGCTAATTTAAACCAAATCAATATAATATGCAACGAGCTTTCCGATGACCTAGTTCGTTAGTCATACCCACATCTGTGCCTCTGTACTACTTAACTTCTCAAAGTCTCCGCGACTCCTCGTTCACCGTTATATGTCAGGGGCCGTATGTTGCCCCATGCTCCTTCAAATCTTCGACGGCTGCTGCACACCTGTTCGCTGACCAAAAGGGACAAATTCCGGAAGTTTGGCATCCCATACAATCATGCAATCCCATTCGGCTCGCTCTTTTCCTTCCTGCGGGCGTCTTGACGGCAACGTGGCGTCCATGTCGGCCAGTAGATACTCTCGTGGAAACCCTTCCTGATTGATGATCCACCGCCTGGCCACCTCACCTGCCACTGGATTGCCATCGCGACCGGCGTCTATAGCAAGCAAAGTTCCGCTGACGGTCCAGGCAATAGTGAACATAATGGCCCGGCCATTTGCTAGCGCATCAAACAGATACTCGCGCTGTTTCGAGAGCAGCCGATACTGAACTGCCCAAGCGTCTTGCAAGACGCTGCGGAGGTCATCAATCTTCACTCGCGCAATGGCGCTCCTCAGCCAGTTGTTGAAAATGTCGAGATGATGCTTGTTCAGCAAATGCCGAATGACTTCACTACTGAGCACATTTGTGGTTCCTTCCCATATCGCATTGACGCTGATGTCACGCAGCGCTCTGGCTATGTTTTCAGGCTCATCCAACTCATCCATGTATCCTACGCCGCCCAGCGCCTCCATACATTCCTGTATGGCCGTCACAGCCGTCTTACTAACTACCGCCTTTGTCACGGCTGTCAGTGTCCGAAGTATCACGACCGTGTCTTCCGCGGATGAGGGAAGAGGCGCATACGAGGAGCTCTCAAGGACAGCTTTTGGGAACGTGCTCTCGGCAAAGCTAGTCAGAGCCAGCGTGTAGAAGCCGAGGTGCAGCAGTCCCCTTATCCGTACCTCAAGACCGGCCAGTGTTCGAAGGTGCAGGGGAAGTATCCAGAGAGGGTATCCAAATACTGTCCGTGCCTTTGCGAACGATTTCGCGATGTTCATGCATCGCCGCATGCCGGCCAAGGAGCCGATGAAAGCCCAGGCGCGGGTGACGTTCAAAATGTGTGAGATGGTGCCGACGCCCCGATCCAGCGGTCCGACTAGATGCGCCCGAACATCCTTCAGCTCCAGCTCCGCAGTCGGTAGCTGTTTCGTGCCCAGCTTGTTCTTCAGTCGATGGATACGAATGCCATTTGTAACTGTTTTTTCTCTCCCGTTCTCATCTAAAACAGTGCGCGTGAGCGGTGCGAGAAACGCGCTCAGTTTCCCACCGGCCGTTTTAGCCAGCAGGATGGCGACATTCGCGTCGGTTGCAGATGAGAAAAACTTGAAGCCAGAGACAAGATAGTCCCCTTCGTCAAGCTTTCCACATTCACCGGTCTTGTTTGGCAGCGGCGAGTACACCGCCCATGTCTCCGTGTTTTGAACATCACTGCCGCCAGAGCGCTCCGTCATCCATTGGCCAGATGTCCAACAGTCGGTGCGAGATGTAAGTCGCCGAAACACCTCGTGGAATGGGTGAGAAAGGGGCAGCCCAGGCAAAACTTCGAGAAGAAGATGCGCAGCTCCATCACTCATGGAGAGGGGGCATGATGTGACTGCCGATACCGGCGTGAAAAAGTAGTTCCTTCACGGTCGGTTAGCAAGAAACGTGGCAAATGGATCATGTTTGCGTAGCCAGCTCCTTACTTGGCATGCTGGACAATTCTCCTGTAGCTCCCATACTCGGTCTCATATCCTATAGCGACGGCCCTGCGGTTTATTTATATGTTAGATGTGTTGCCGAGTATAGGTCGGGCAATGGCAAGAAACAAGCAACTCACCCATTAGCTGCACCCCATGCGCGCACGCGTTTCTATCCTTCGCTCGTCACAAGCCGGTCAACATCGTATTTGGCGCCCCATACATTATGCGACTTGACATAAGGTGGTTCTCTTTCGGCACTTAGCAGCCATTCTTTGACCTGCTCAGACGCTGTTTCCTCCGCAAATGCAGTAAATTCCGGCTCGATCTTGGCGCACATGTCCGAAGGCAGATACCCTACACAGAGCGCGTCAGTCTCAAATGACAACACCGCGAGCCACATGCATTCGTCTTACAGGCCAGTAAACGGCGAAAAAACACATCCTCTGTGAACCGGTTTTCCGCCGGTGGCATAGAGAAAATGAAGCCAGTGTCTGCAGAGGCAGGGGAAGATTGAGTTGCGACCATGTTGAATATTTATCAATGCCCAGCAATGACTCGTCTATTTGTAGCGTCTTGATGAGAATGCCTACTACTGGATCCGTCGACGTTACGTATGATAAAGATAGGTTCATCATATATATACCTTTCTCTTTACGAGACTCTAGCCGAGGCTGGAACTACCAGCAGGAAGAGTTCAGCGCGGGGTAGTAGCAAATGGGAGGACTGTCGGGACAACTAGACCAGCCGGCGATCGGTCCATCGTTTAAGCGAGGATGTCATGATGATGGTCTGCTGAGCATGAGCCTCATCAATGTTAGACGCTGATGCTTTATTTTGACTCTGTAGTCTAGATTCGGCGCACGATTAACTAACTTAAACTGGATCTACTTTTATGCTCTGGATCCCTGATCTTTAGGTGGTGTGCCACGGTGAATGGGGAAGTGGAGTTGAGACATCAGGACGAGATGCTAGTTAGTTAGCCTTCGGGGTCAAGGCGAAGCATGGCCGTAGACAGCTTTATGGAGACGTACTTGAGGGCCTGTTTCAGGGCTCACTCTTTGTCTTGCAGTATGTACAATAGTTTCACTTTGGTTAGCCAACAGAGCTAGCCAAACAACCCAAACAACCTCGGTAAACAATAGTACCGCCGACCTTTTATCAGCTCCCTTAGTTTTTAAATTTTTTTTCTGCCTATCTGTATCGAAGTAGCGTTTCACAGAATTCCAGATACTGTGTTTTAATTATGGACGTCGTGCTCATTCGAGAATTAACTAAATTTCGCCTTCATAAAATGCCACGCGAACACCTTGCCCAGGCGCCCCAACCAATTCCGCTTTGTGAAACTGGGCGGCCCAATCTCCACGATACTCCAGCCGCTCATACTTTTGCAAAAGACGAACCACTGTTCCAGGTTAGTGAGCTATACTATGATGGGGCTGCAGTTAAATAGTTGCTCACTCGTGAAGGCCATTTCAGTAATGGCAAAGTTCTGGCCAATGCAGATCCTAGGACCGCCATTAAAGGGGACATATTGCCAGGGCTTGGGCGTCCAGTTCTCCCATCGGTCAGGGCTGAAAATCCCAGGGTCTGCAAAGGTGTCGGAAATAGGGGGGTACAAGTCTGCGCGACGCTGCATCGCCATGGTGCTGTAAATTACGATGTCGAGGGCTGAAACCGCGATTTCTGGCTGACCTTCAGGTGTGGGCAGGGTTGAGTCCTCGACTGATGCCAATTGTAAGTGTCTGAAATGGTCTGCAGGATTTCAGTGGCTATTTACTTACTACATCCTCGAATGTTGTACGGCACGGCTGGGTATAGTCGCAACGTCTCATTGATCGTGTGCGTCAGATATGTGAGACTCTTGAGGTCATCATACGACGGAGTACGAGTTGGTCCGACATGCTCTAATACCTGGTTGCGTAGCTTCTGCCACACCTCGGGGTAATTGGACAATTCGTAGATTGCCCACGAGAGGGTTGCGGCAGTGGTATCGCGACCGGCAATGAGGACCGCGAAAATCTGGTCGCGAATCACGGTAGGATCTCGTGAAAATAGGGCAATGTTGTGCAAGAAGGTAAATTCCTTGTCTGATTTTGAGAGCTTCTCAAGCTCGTCCACGGACAATTGCAAGGTTGCCTCGATGTACGGAGTGATGAAGCGCTCAATTGTCTTGATGCCGTCAAAGTACTTCCGATGAGGCAAGATATGGCGGAAGGGGCTGAGATCCAATGTTAGTGGTGCGCACACACTCTGATTGGTTCACAAGCTTGATGCATAATTTGCAGCAGGGCCTTTTGTTGGCAGAATCTACTTACTGCAAAATCACGCGGATCATTTGCATGCGCTGCACATCTGTAAATGCACGGCTGAACTCACTCTTGGGATTCTCGAGTGCGCCCACGGTTTGCCCCAAGAGGAAATCTGTTGATACATCCAGTGTCATTCTGTAGAACAGATCACACATGTCGACCGTTTTGCCTGATGGCGGCATCTTGGCGATCATTATATCGGTCCACTGAGAAAATATCTCAATATCTCGCACCCGTGCGGACGAGAACATGGGACGTATTAATGCCCGACTTTTTTGCCATAATTGTCCATCTGTTGTGAAGATGGAATCTCCCAAGAAAGGGCTAGTGGCAGTATGTATTAACTCGCCCTTCCCGAACTGGGCGAATTTGCTGGTGAGAATGGTCTTGATATGCTCATGGTCCCTAGTGATGATGATTCGTCGCCGACTGAAATTAAGCTCTATAACATTAGGGTTCTTGGGGTCCTCGTGCTTGAATAAGTTGTTAAAATGCTCCAGCATGCGGTTGTTGGCCTGCATATAGGCCGTCAGGAAGAAAAACCAGAAGACTAGGACCAGCAGTCAGTGACGTGTCAGAGACACATGTGATGGGCCAACTTGGGGATTGTTACCTCCAAATGGATTGCTGGATAGGATCGGTGCCTTGACCCCCGGACTCTTTCGCATGTTTAGAGTGATGTATATTACCTGGAAGATCCAGAGTGCAACCATCAGCCCTGGCAGTGCCAGGACTGCCGTCCACAGGTTTACAGTTACCTGCATCATGGTGGCAGCGGCAAAGAGACGTAGGCTCTGGTATGTATTCACAGTGATGCGTGTGGTTTTGAGATGCGGCAACACCCTGGCAGCAGCAACGTACACACACAGCAGCGATAGCAGCGACGGGGTGGAGGGGGGATCACGGCGCCTGTTAGAAACGCGTCGCCAACCTGAGGTGAAGCCGAATGATGAGATGTAGAAATACTCTTCGCTCGGAGTTAATCTCAGACGGAATTGACGCTCTCTCCCGATGATGGGACTATGGAGGAAGTGGAAACAACGTCCAAGCTGTCCTGTCAAAACGGAGATCGGACAGAAAGCGACACCTTCAAACCCTTTTTTCCTGGCTGCGACCGAGAACCACCAGACTACCAGACTTCCCTTAGCAAACGGAGGTGGAGCTACTGAATGTGGCGGCGGGCAATAAAACATGACTGACCTGCACGGACACGCGGAGGAACTAACTAGACCAGACTGTTTGAGCTCAAACTGTCTGCTTTGATTATTATTATCCTTGTCGCCCCCAAAGTCAAGTCCCGCGATGGGGTTCCTTCTCCGCCCCCGCACGCCTGACGTTCGGCCATCAGCCAAGGGCAAGTGTCCAAATGGTCAAGGTATGCTAAGTTGGGATAGGACAAGACCAAATGACTTGCCTCTAGTCTTGGTTGCCCTTGGGCTCATGCCAGAGAGCAGCTTGGCAGCTAGTTGCTAACCAGATCAAGACTCTACAGTTCCATTCCAGCGCAGCTCATAGGCTGAACGAAACCTTTCACATGTGCACGAAAGCCCGGAAACGGTTCTAGTTCGAACGATCGCTCTGCGCCATCAATATGCGATAGCGACGCTGTGGGTTGGCTCTGTCCAAAAACTATTCAATTCATCTACGGCTATCTCCGTAATGCTCCGTAGTTTGGCGCATTTCTTGGACATGTTAATTAATAATTGGGCGGGCGCGTGCTATTGCATGGTTTTTGTCATGACCCCCCGGCCGTCCTTGATGGGCCAATCTCATCTAGATTGCACCTCCAAGCTGGCCAGCCGCTCCAGGACCATTTGTCTGGCCTTTCCCTCGTCGCCGCCGACCTGCATCTTTGCATCCGTCATGGCCTTCGTAAACTTCTTATTTGTTGAATGTAAAGCATCCAGCCACCCCGTTGGTCCAAAGTTCTCATCAAATGCAAAGTGATGAAAGTCGTGCTGCAGGTTGGAGTGCAGCCAAGGAATGTTGTATCCAGAGTGCGAGCAAATCGTGCCAAATTCTAGAAACAGGAAGGTAAAGACCTGCTGAGACCAGTGGTGTCTCACAAGCATGGTGCCAAGGGCGTTCGGGAGAAGATTCGAGAAGACATGTTCAGTCATGGTGCAGTATGTCGACGCTAGACCGACGGGCGCCGTAAACTCGTGGTGCTGTTTGTGAAACAAGGGGTACAGCATCTTGGAGTGAAAGGATCGATGTATATAGTAAAATCCAACTTCTGTGCAAACGACGTCGAAAATGATGGTCGCGACAGTCTCAAGTGGCCCGGGCAATGCTGAGGAAAGCACCGGCTTCAACGGACTCACATACGTGGTAGCTAGCACCAGCGGTCCTGCAACGAGTACCTGGTTTCGTAGAGATACGAGCGCTATCTTGCCATATTGCCGCATATCAACCCTCACGAAGGGCTGGGTTTTGTATTTGAAGAGCCATGCGGGCCATCCCGTCAAGTCTGGGACAGCAAACACGGCGCCCCAAAGCCAGAAGAAGACGGACGTGATGAAAAATGTGCCCCAGACGTTGATATTCCACTGGCCGTACAGCTGGTCAATCCAGTCGTAGAACCTGCGCCCAGTCTCTGATGAGTTGAATCCAACGAACCCGCTGACTAGGACGACGTCGATGGTGTAAGACTGCCACTTTCCGTCATGGAAAGCCGGAGGTGAATACAGCCATCGTTTACTGTGTGGGATTGGGTTACCTTGCAGGTCTGTTGGGATGAAACGCCTGGAGCTACGCGAGACGGGGTTCTGTACGGCGGCGTCCACACCACCACCGGGAGGGCTCATTGTGTGTGCTTGCGTGCTTGCTGTGAGAGTTGTTTCCATCCTTGGCAATCAGGATGTTGAACAAGAACAAGGATTACTCTGTAGACGGTGATAGAGATAGCGAATTCTTCAACATACACGACGAGGCATTCGCGGGGGTGATGCTGCAGCTTTAAACGGGAGCTGTCCGATCCGTCGCCTACAGTACTTTGATGGCGTCCGGGGTGATGACTTGAAATACAGCAGTAACTAGCACCTCTGTGGAAATGATCCGCTGTCCCTGCTCAATCCACTCCGTCCATCCGTGACAGCCATTTGCCCCTTCGTACACCCACGCCGCCACGCCGCCGCTCCGCGCCACGCGATGTCGGGTGTCGTCCGTTGCTGGCAGAGGACAACTGGGTGATGAGCAAGGAGCGGCATGAACCCGTCGAGAATCGCGCCGCCATTCGTCACATGAACTAACCGAGCCTCGGCAGGCTCTAGAGCTGCGCGAATCGTCGACACCGGGTATTCAGGCAGCCAGTTGACTCTGCTTATTGCGCCGGACACAGACAGATGAGTGCTGCTTCTATATTTTGTTTCACAATGATCCAAATGCATCGTCATTTTCGTCCGACTCGCCGCAAATCCGGATTTGTGAAACTGCGGACAGCTCGGAATACCCAAAGCTGCTGTTCCAACGCTCGACCCTAACGGTGACGACCTCACAGCATCTATAACTGCAAGATCTCGATGCACTCTCGCCTACGCTCCTGCCGTCAACTATCCTCTCCTATAACCCGCTCTTATCAAAATTTCTCAGCTCATATCTTCAAATTTACTTCCGCTTCCGTTTTTTTCCTTTATCAGAAACAGGGCATTGTATGGACTTACCATAGATTCCACGTATGTAATTCCAAGACACACGTTAGACGACTAACTTCCAGTATAGTGCTTGCAATCGCTCCGACCATCCGGAAAGCTACCTCAAATTTTGACGCGTATGTAGACAGTTTTATCTGAGAAGGCGCATTCAGTAGCCACGTTGTTGCACGGCTATCCGAATAGTTCGACTACTGCGCCACCATGTCCGCCGTTGAATGATGATTGAGACTTGGCCACACGTTCTCCGATAGAGAACTATAATGGTCCAGTATAAGCTGTGGTCCAAGCTCCTGTAGACTGTAAATTGAAGTCCCGCTTCGAACCTTGGCTGAACTTGCTTGGTAGACACTGCTCGTTTGATTGACACTATGGGAACCATACGTGAGAATCTCGTCTGGAGGAGCCAGCGCATTCAAAGCAACGGCCGCTCTCGATATAAATGCATTGTAATGAGTGTCTGGCGTAGCCGGCTGAGTATCTATAAGATTAGAACAAGTCAATGCAGGCCGCGTCACTTGTAGGTAGAGTTTATCATCTCCACTCCAGAATTGTCGTAGAAGATGTTCGTTTGCATGTTATTGGCGCGTTGGTGGTTGCGTGTGAAACTTTTGTAGGTGATGCGGGAGTTCATGTTGCAGTTGCCAGTTTCATCGTCGCGACAACGTCGCGAGGTAGTAACTCAGGCTATTTCCAGGACAACAATACCTATGGTACATCAACATCAATATTACATGAATAAAAAACATAAAAAATTGGTCCGTGTTTGGACTCATCTTATAATAGAAAACACATTAAGTGCCGCCTATACCCCAGAGAATATTAATTATTTCGCAGTAATAGATTCGCGGATTTGCGGATTTGCGTTGGTGGCAGCGTGTGGCGGACGTTCGTGCTTGCGCCCGTGGCTGCGTTCGCCGCAACTTGCAAATTCACTGCATCGTTGTAGTCAAATTCTGAATGGATCAGAGTCTGCCTAGCACATGACTAGTAAACCCTTTACCTTATTCGCGATATAAAACTGAGTGATTGATCGCACTAAGCCAGAAAACTCTGAGGCTTCGTATTCCCCTCCGTCGGCGCCTCTCTTATACGGAGCAGCGTCGGATTTACTCCGCTAATTTGATCCAGCGACTCAATATCCACTAACAGTTTTCTCATAGACCAGATTCTCAATCCTTTGAACAGGTTAGAGACTACGTCTAGGCAGCTAGCAGTGGAAACATACTGAGATTGAACCAGACAGCACTGCGTCTTAGTACATGGACGAAATTACAGTAACTGTTTTGGCGGCCCTGGATATATTTTCGGCGGCAACTAAAAAGGACAAGTATATAACTAAAATGTTCGGGAGACAAACCACACATGTCATTTGTAACATGGTTTGCTCTTCAAGACGTAGATGATTCTGCTACACGGCCTTTGGCTAATACCCAACCTTCAGCGGAAATCCTCTTTTCACAAATAACAACAACAATCTATTAACTTAGAGTCACATAAAACCCACTAGCCAAGACCTGAACTTGGGAATTATCCTGAACACGGCCCGAGTCGACTTTCCCTCTACTTGCTATAAAAAGCATACATAGCTTCGTTTGTCTCAATGCGGGGAAACCAAATCCATGCCCATGTTCCCCTGCATCATTTTTTTGCCTGATTCAATACGCCTCGAAATTTCGACTTCATTCTAGCGACTTGGTCATTCATTCTGTTTCTGCAGGTGGCACTTTCAGCGTATTTAAAAAAAAAAAAAAAAAAAGACCGAGGAAGCCATTTAAGTGGCCGTCGGACGGCTTTGTTTGCGAGGGCACGTCAGTCGGATCATAGAGCGCGTTCAAGTTCGATACAATCCTACGCTGCCCATTCATCCTCGGCTTTGAGTGTTCAGTCCGTAAGTCGTTTTCTCCATCTGACATCTCATCCTCCCAGAATGGCCGATAGGTGCCACTTGCGTGCCCCGTCCGCTACCTTCATTCGACTCTTCTCCTTCATGCTACTCTTCCCCGACTAACCCAAAATAAGCTTCCATGTCTGTTAATTCCTCATCAGATTCGAATTCGTCCTCGATGTCGTTGTCGCTATCGCTATCATCGTAGGCAGCCAACTCCATACCGTGGCCAGCCCAGATGGATGCGGGACCGTTGTTGATGGGCTCTGCATTATCCACGTGCAACGTCAGGTTCTCTTCAGTGTACAAGTCTTGCGATGCGCACTGCTCGGCCACTTCGCTGATCGAGCCCCCTCGCTTTTCAATCGGTTTCTTGGCCCGAAACGATACCGTTGCAATGTAATATTCAATATGCCCCGATGTCGTCACGTCACGGACCCAATGACGACTGTGCCATGTGCCTTCCCCTCGCCATTCGGTGATTTTAGCGGCTCCGGGAGTGGTATCCGGATAGAGGACAAGACCGTCAGGCCTCTTGAAGAACCACCGCTCGGCCATCTGGGCAGCAATGCTGTTGATCTGATCCTGCTTCCGTTTCAGCGACTCCAGTTCAATGTTGACTTGAGATACACTATCCGGTAGGTTTCGGGAGAAGTCCGAGATCCAATCACCACGAAAGATTAAAGGGTCGTCATTTTCCCAGTACCACCAATCGGTATGGCGAATAGTAAGTGTTATTATGCGAGGACGCAAAAACGGCGTTTGCATCAACCTTGCTAAATGGCCCTCCTCAAGCATGTACATCTGCGCAAAGACGTGAAGGTAGTCCAAGTCGAGCTTTCCTTCGCTTCCGGAAACCCTCAAGCCGGCCAGATCGGATTGAAGTTGGTCTTTCCGGAAGTGTCGAGGTGCACGATCTACAGCCGTCAACCAGAAAGTTTGTTCTCTCAGTGTGAACGGCATGTACCAGCACTCCTTGTATATAGCTCGACATGTTCGTAGAAGTTCGGTGTCCGTTCGCCTTTTAGAAAAGTATGACGGCCTTGTGTAGCATGTTTTCTTGTCGTAGCAGTTTTCTTCGTCTTCGTAGTCAGTCAAGGTGAAGGCGAAGATGGCGGCCCTCAACTCACAAGGCAGCTTCGCGAAGAGTGGCGAAGAAGGCTGTGGGTCGGTTGAGCCGGTCGGGCCAGAGCAGATGCTGAAATAAACGTCAGACATTTTTTTTTCTTCTATGCTCTTGAGCAAAAAAAGAAAGGTATGATCTCGAGATGGATTATTTGATGACAACGGATGAATATGGACAATGCCTTTATACCAGACAATGCGGAGTAAAGGTTCAAGCAAACATGCCGTGATTCCACTTTTTCATAAGCTGCAGCCTCAGCCCCGTGCGTGACCTGGCCGCCAATGAGCTCGCTGAGATTGTGAGCCTCATTTTCGGAATGCAGGGCTAATTAGGGTGTAACACGAGATGCGAGTGACAAGCCTGTTCACCTGAATGGATGTGCCCGCAGCCGGCGGAGACAAACAAGGTTAAGGCCGAGCATCATCAGAAACGGGATGAATTTTGGCATGCCTTCGAAAATCCTCCACGCTGGCAAGCTTATAAAACTTTGTACTGCAAACTGTAGGCAGCGAGAAATATTCGTTGGTATATGCTGTGATCGGCGGCCCATCGTCTGTACGTACACATTTGCGGGGCAAGCCTATTGTCTCTTGAGCCGGCACGCATGGCAAGGTTAGGCAGCGTAAAAAAAAAAACCACCCAAGCATGCGCCATGCCCGGATTAGGATATGAGGCACAATTAAGATGCAGCTTGTTGGGTGAACACGGCGGTTCTGGCTAATGCTGACGTTGAGGTGGGATTTGCTCTATATTATTGGTTTAATGACCTCTGGTTGGCAATCATATCAGCATACAAGTCGATGATGACATACGTTTTATGCTATTGCTGGAGACTAATGAGATCAAGTGATGTTACTTTGCTAACAGCTATGTACAGATATAACCGGAATATATACAATTGAAAATAAGAGAGAAAAAGAAGGTCAGTGCGTTCCTTTTAGACCTATGTCCATCAGGTCAAAGTAACCAAAGCGCACCAGCGGTTTAAGCATGGCAACTGCTGGCAGCAAGCGTCCAACCAGTGAGGCGGTTGGCAATGTCGGACGCATAGCAAGGTGTGCTTCCCAGTCCATTGTTCAGATTACTGTAATCAGCGGAGCCGCTGTTGTACAGACGGCCAGCAGCATAGAAGCTTCGGCTGCCGTTATCACCAGTGGCTCCCTGAGCCCGGCTAAGCAGCTGCTTCAGGCCATCGCCGTATGGTGTGCCGGCAACACCGTCACTGATCATCTGCGTGACCTGGCTGCTGGGGCATGGATTGGCATTGGCACAAGTACCGGCGCCGTTATGAGATTGCATCAGCCCGGGGTTCACAACTCCATTGTTCGTGGTAGGCACCCGGACGCAGCCCTTGCTCTCCTGCATCATGACAGCCAGAATATAGCGGTTGTCGACGCCTGTTTGAGATGCCAACTGCTGAATGGCGGAATTGATGGCGCTGATTTCGTCGCCCGAGTCGTTGGCGCCCCAGCCGTTCCAGCCGCAGGACTGCTGCATCAGAGGAACGTTTGCGCTCCAAAGGTCGGCCCACGAACCCCATCGATCTTGCGATGGCCAGCCAGCTGAAGTAGAGCCGTCACCCTGGTAGAAGGTGTACCTGTCCGCGATGGCAGCACGCCTGGTAGCCGGTAGGCCTGCTACAACGGCGGCGAAGAAGGCGGTGGTGATGGCGGTTTTTCCAAACATCTTTGTAAGTGGCGATGCGGGTTCAAGTATGTAATGAGAAAATATGTACAAGTAGTAAGTAAGTAGTTGACAGAAGTAAAGGAATGTGTGCGCTGAAGGCTGAATGAGAGGATAGGACTTGTGTGCCGAGTGTCAGAGCTCCTTTTTGATCAGGAACTGGCAACATTTATATATTTCTGTTTCTCTCTCTCTCTCTCTCTCTCTCTCGCCGGAGCAGGCCCCCAAATCGTACTATCTCCCACTTTACAGCTTCTGACCAAAGCGGGACTATTGAGCATAGCTTACATTAATCAGGGGCAAGTGTATCATATCCAAAGCAAGGTGACATTTACGCCTCGATGCTCGGTTCGTCCGATCCTTCGATGGGGTTGGACACAACCTTCTGAAGCATCTGGCGAGAGTCTCCCGGACATGGCAGCCCATCCTTGCTTAGATGTCGTGGGCGCGGGGAGTGTTTCCCCGGTTGTAGGATTGCGGTCTCCAATTGGGTGGGTGGTATGGGCCTAGCTGGGATAGGCAATTTGGGATCTCATTTTGCAGGGGAAGCTGGGCATTTGCTGCTTGGAACTTGGACGATTCGGGACATTGGCCCGGATTGGCAGCAGCAAGGCTCCGAGGGAGCCGCGGACAAACAAGAGTTCGCATCAGTCTTCTAAGGCTGTAATTTTGAATAGCAGGAGAGAGATTGACACGACACTTCGCAGTTGATGATTATGGTCTTTTTAAAAGATAAAAAAATTCTTTCAGTTAAAAGAAGGCTACTGTGCTCATCAAGGCCATCTCCTGCGAGATATCTTGTAAGTGAAGCACAAATGCAGGAACTTTACCCGGCAGTCCGCTACCCCTGCGGACCGCTAGTTGGTGGTTAGTCCCTTTGAGGCAAGCCATGGTTGATTCAGATTAGGAGTAGACAACCACTAGGATGCCAGCAAGTCAACGTTCCATCACCCAAAGGGCTTTCGTGGCGGCCGCCATGGCCAGGCCGCTTACCTGAATTAGGAGGGTCGAGGAGCAATAAATACGCGGAAAGCAGCCGAGAAGTCCTTGAATGGAAGCACAGGCTCAGGCGCCGCCGGCGACCCCCACGACGCCGACATTTGTCGCCAGTCATTTTTCCCGCGTTCCTGGCTGCCGGTTATTGGCAGGAGTCCGAACCTCTATTACAGAAAGCGAGAGGCGTCGGCCGATACAATATCGCTTGATGCCGGCGCAGCACAAGTTTCAGTTGTGATTGCGTGCATTCGCTGGGTGTATCAGCGGCACGACGAATAATCTACTTGGACTCTCTCCTTACAGTTCTCATATATGCAATATCAGAGCTGGTGCAAGAGGGTCTGAGAGGGATCTGCTTGGAATCCTCGAGGGAATCAAGGTGTAACCTGCGCATCAGTCGGCTAATGAAAGAGCGTCCATGCGGGGGGGAATTAGACACGGCCAACGAAGGCTACCGGTTCCTCCGAAACTTCGAGAAGTTAAGTGAGAGTCTCGTGCCATCGACTTGCTTCCTCCTGACCTGATGGATGAGGTGCAACCTTACACCGGCTAAACAGTTGTCAGTTTATCATCTTGACATGTACTAACTACAGCTGCAGCTGGATTGGGAGCAACCCAAACAGGCAGTACCTTGGGCTATTTATTGCCGAGTTGCGCAACGATCTGCGGTGCTACGAGACACGTTACCGCACCACGGTCGCATGGCCGATCTGCCGCAACACCAATACACAAGCTAACGGCCGGCAAGTCATACATACATGCAGCGCGATCATTGATCCGACTCTATATTATATTTTACTCATTAATGTGCGGGGGCTAGTCCCAATTCACAATGATATGTAGTATGGTACTCATTTCGTCTACTACAAGATCTCCTCAGGCTTTACATCTACCCAATTCTTGTCCGCCCAGACCGGCAGACCCTCCTTCTTCTGAGCCTCGGCAAAGTCCGTTCTCATCTTCGTAATCTGCTGGTAGTACTTTTCCTTGCGGTTGACCCAAAGGTGAATGCCGCCGCGGCCGACATCCACGCCCTGAAACTGCATCGGCCCGTCGCTATCTGGGGTATCACCACCAGCCAGGATGGGGCGGTTCCACGGGTCGATGTAAGCCAGGATCGCAGCCCACTTACCTTCCTTCCAAACGGCAGGCGTCCACAAGAAGGGGGTCATGACCAGTTCCAGGTTGGTCTTCTCGTTGTAGCTGCCAGCCTTGATCTGTTTGCGCGCGGACGTGACATTGCCGGATTTGGGGTCCTTCATGAGCAGAGTAACTCCGATGACATTTTCGGGCTTCACGTTGTAGCCGTACTTGGGGTCGGATGCGACCATGCGGACGAGTTCTTCCGACGCAGCGCTGACAACGTAGACGTCGATGCCGTTGGCCATGAGCTTGTTGTACAGCTCGACCTGGCCACGGAACACCTTGGGCGGGTTGACGGTGGAATTGGTCAGCTTGCCGCCCTCAAGATACGTCACGGGGATGGTCCCGTTGAAGGCCATCAGCTCGTCCACGTAGACCTTGAGCTCCCGCAAGGGAATGCCGCTGAAGACCTGCGCCGCAAAGGGGTAGCAGATGGCATCATCAATCTCGCACAGGCGGAGATAGTAGCTGTACAGGCTCTCCTTGTACGAGGCAGAGTCCTCAAACGGCACAATCTTGAGCGAGGGGTCCAGCTTGTCGCGCGACAAAACACCCTTGGCCTCGAGAAACGGCAGCAGCGACTCTTCCAGGTCGTACTGGTAGCTGGTGTTGTCCATGTCGAAGACGGCATAGCGGCTCTTGTTGGCATTGCGAGCAATCATGTCGTCGAGCGCCTTGGCTGCCTGCGGTGGCCAGTGATCCAGACGGGGCCCGGTGGCACATCTCGGAGCCGGCGTGGCATCGACAAAGCCAGTCAAGGCTGCGAGGCCGAAAGTTGCGAAGGCGATTCTCATCGTGAAGGATGGGTTGGCGAGCAGTGGTGCATGTGCGTGTGCGTGTGCGTGTGCGTGTGCGTTGCGTACAGAGGAGAAATAGCAGAAACTTGCCGCGCCGCGAATCGACTTGCGCACTGCTAATCCGGGCTTTTCTTGTACAATAAGTTGACTGGTGCCCACGTGGCCCTGCTCCGATGAAGCAAGCTGGGACGAAGGTCGAAGAGAGATCAAGTCGGTGCGATCCGAAACCTGCGCGGGAGCAAGCTCGGAAGTAAATAAATGAAAAATCTCAGCAACGCTACTCCGCAGCCGGCTGCAATTCCAGTTCGTACTGCAGTCCGCTACATCGGGTGCACATGAAAAGCCCGCGTTCAAGCGCCCTTTGAGGCGCTGGCTCCAAGGTTTTGTTTCTCATGTTTTCGGCTGAATGCGGTAAGATCGCCAGTCGTGGTGTGGACGGGGAAGCCCGCACCAGCACCAGCCCAATGCCTTGCAGCGGAGCGCACGCGAACCTCCACCGCCGCCCACAAAGTGGACCAGCAATTTGGTTAATTTATTTTGAATATTGCTGCATCATTGGGTCAGTTTTGGGCCATCGGTTCCCCAAGCTGCAGCGGCCTGCAGCAGCCTGCTTCAAGACGTCACTGTTGCTAGGATTGGCAATTCAGACGGCACACGATGCTGAGCAGTGGAGTCCGGCAGCGGCAGTGATTCTATTGCATACGGAGTCCTCCGTGCTATTGCGGGATACATGGCCATACGAGGCTGACCGACCTGCCTCTTGGAGCGCGTTGGAAAGGGATGTTGCTGATAGATGCAATGCGTCTGCCGAATCAAGCCGATCTGGCTCCTCCGTAACTACCCAAGTGACGACTGGTTACTCCGCAGATGGCGCCAACGCCAGCCAGGGTTATGGTTAAAAGCTGTCACTGTTTCAAACACACCGTACCGCTATCATTCGTTAAAATGCGGCTTCGCCCGTTTGCAAGAATGAAAACTGGCTCATAACTACACGTTCAAATCAGATGTTACCCCGACCTAATCGCACCTGACTACCCTGGTCAATAGTCCAGCTAATCGGCACTCTTTGGAACTTGGCGTCGCGAATAAGACGCCATAACAATGCGGCACGGAGTCGAAGCGGCCAGATGCTGGTACATACCGTGAGCACGTCCATGCCGCGTGCCCTCCGATGAGTACAGAGCTTGCAGGGCTGCAGAGTGTACTCCGTACCGCATGTAGCTATTGCATGGGGTGCATGCGCTGCATGTCAGGCGACACACACACAAGGCCGCAAAACACAAGTTGCCTGGCCCGGATTGTTTCGTGCCTATTGAAATGTACGATAACTGCGGCGTCTCCAATACTGACGCGCGAACCTACGCGCAAACCTACAGATCAGCGGCGACGCACGGGAATTTTTTAAGCTACGGGCCCAGCGAGCGCGCCCAGTTACAATGCATGGTGCCTTTCCTAATACAGGTGAAAATATGGTTTGATATGGCGAGCGCCAGCGTCGCAGATTCACTTCATCCGCTCGGCATTACTCCGTATTAGTTAACTCTCGCATGAAGCTTGGCGAGAATGCGCCGTGAAATCGCGAACGAACCGCTGGTGGCCCCCCACGATGCCGAGGAAGGTGTCAGAAGATTGACGAACGCGCCCGCAGGTTAAAAAGACTCCATGTAACCAGAACTGGCAGCATACTTGTCATGAATGCGGTACTCTGCGGGGACGGCGATATTTAAACAGAACGTGCGGAGTACTCCGTAGGCAATGCAGACTGATCTTATCAGACCGTCTCACACTGACGGTCTGATCCTGGTGGAACAGACCTGAGTTAGATTGCTTCATGCGTGTTGAGCAATTCAGAGACGAACATCAGCCCATCAGAGCATTTTGAGATTGCAATCTGGAATTTCCGAGGCTCGAGCCAAGTCTTGGCTAGCAATGCAAAGTCAGTGTGGTAGATGTGCCTGCGCCGACTGCAAACCTTGAATCTTTCACGCCTGACCGCGTGCGGTCGTCAGAGCAAGGCCTTTGGTGGTGCAACAAGTCCGTACTTCCTAACATTTCCCTTCTTGATCACCGCGATGATTGTCAAATTTGTCACCATAGTTGTCATCGCCTCTACATCCTTTTTTTTTTTCACCCAGTTCTACGACGGCGCATTCGGGGAGCCTCGGCACGGTCGCTGATCTCGCTGCCGAAGAGATTAATCGCTTTGTTGATGCGACGGGGCTTTTAAGAGTAACTTGAATTGTTCGTCATCGGTATAGCGTTGTGCCGTTGCGCCGTTGCAACTTTGGGCTCTAAAATCTACTGCTACCCTGTACCGAAAATCTTTCTCCGGAAACTCTCTACGTCGAGCTAGTTTTCATGATTGTCGTTAGTATTATTGGTGGTTGGCTGAATTTAGCTGGGGAAATCACTAAATTGCTTTCGAGAAGAGGGATGTGCTTTGTTTTAATTTGGAGAATAACGCATCTATCTGCTAACTCCGGGATAGACGTCAGAGGTAGTGGACAGTACGGAGTACGGAGAATTGTTTTCGACATTCGAAGGTGGAAATAAAAAAAGTAATCCACCTCCCTTCCGCCCATTCCCTTTTACAACGGGAGCAAAATATTGCTTTTTGAATCTTATCTAGTGCATGACACTTTGGAATATCGTTCCGTAAACATCACCGGTCTTGTGTTGCCCTAGGAGCAGAGCTGGACACCATCCCACGCGACGCAGCCGCAGGTCCGCACCGTGATGCCCTGAGAAACAACTCACTTATGCTCAATCCACTGCCCCATCCACTGCTGGTTCAGCTTTTTCGCCTCGCTCACCATGCCCAGCTCAAGAAGTAATTGCACCGACCCCCGAACAGAGGAATGCAACGACGAGCTGACCCACGCGTGTGTGGGCGCCGTATGCTCCCCGATAAATATCGTGTTGTGCTCGGTTCGGTGGTACGACGGGATGTACAGTTTATGCTGCGCAACGCTAGGTCTACACCAGGAAGTCGCAGAATGTTCGTCTTGCAACCAGCAGAGTTTCTCATATTGGCCCGTGTACAGCTCCCGGGCTTGGTCACCGTGCAAACTGACCACGGAGTCCAAGACGGTTCCGACATATTCCTCGTCCGAGAGACTGACGAAACGATCACTCCAGTCACCTCCACGATACTGGGTGATCAAACCAGGACGGCTTTCGTTTAACCCGTAGCTGGGGTAGTACAGAGCCCCCATGGGAGCACTCGCAGGCTGTGAGTAGCCGCCGAAAATGGGACGCTCGCCTTTCTCCCAGAAGCGCTCCTTGAACAGAAGCGCCACTTTGCATGCCGACTTGAAGCGAATCCCGTGCTCGCCCATGGCTCTGCTGAGTGTCGAAGAGAACTTGGGCAGATCCATGAGACGAGTCATTGTGAAAGGCAGAGTCATGATGGTGTAGTCGTAGTCCTTGGAGACGTATGTGCGATTCGTGGCACTAGGATACCACGACAGGCGCGTCTTCTTTTGGCCGTTGCCTCCATCAATCGACTCCAGCTTTCTGACCTTGCGATTGAAGATGACCCTGTTGGATACATGGGGAGTGAACGCGTCGGATAGTCGGTTGAATCCGCCATCAACACACTTCCACTTTGTTTCCCCGAGCGCGCTCTTGCTGCCGTCCTGAGCCAGGTTTGAATTGTGCACCATTTCGTCCCAGAACACCTCGTAGTCTGTATCCGTGGCAATTGCATCCGTCACGTTTTCACTAGCCTTGAAAACATGACGCATCAAGCCCTGCTCGCTCCAGTCATCGAGATCCTGCTTCATCGCCTTCTCGTGCGCTCGCCAGATATCTTTCTGGATATCCCGCAGCCGTGTCTCGTTCTTGAGCAGGGCGTTCATGTCCGCCTTGACGCGAGTGTACTCTGCGCCTGTCATGGGCGGCGGCGCTGCCAACTTGGGGTTCGCCGCAATTTCGCCACGAGTTGGGATCCGGCCGTCCGGATGGCGACCGGTGCCTCTTGCCAGAAGCTCATTGGGGTGGTGTTGCAGCCAGTCAATAAATTCGACTTTCCACTTGGGATCATTGTGGTTGAGCTCGTTGAGCCACTCTGCCAGCTGGAACGTCATGTGGTGGTCTGTATACATGTGCGTGCTGTTGTCGCTCTTGTACGTGATAGAGTACGGCAGCCTCATGGGACCCATTTCAGCCCATTCCTGTGTTCCGCCGACATATTTGGTCCTGAAACGACCGCCGATTCTGTCGCTGGCTTCGATAATCTCCCAATTGTGTATGCCAATGCTGTCGAGCATCAAGCCAGTGGCAAGCCCGGAGATGCCACCGCCAACAATTGCGATTGTGACATTTGGGCGACGGGCAATGGATGTGCCGTTAATAGCTGCGACGCTTTCGAACCAGGCTCCTAGAGCATCAAAGTTCTCTAAGAGGGCAGCAGACTCGGACGGGTGGCTGCCATGTGTGGTGGGCGTGGCAGGGTGCCCGAGAGCGGGTGTGAGGGCGAACACGCCCAATGCCGATACCAATTGCCTCAGAGTGAACGTGGATGGCATGATGGAGAGATTATTATCGGAAATATCGGGATCGGATTTATACCGGCCTCGTCCGAGCCTCGTCCGAGCTGGATGCAGTGCGGCACAACCGTGTCAGTCTCGGGTCTGGCAACGGCAATGTATATATACCCTTTTTTGCTTTTGGTTCATGGCACGACTGATTGATAAGGGCCGGGTAATAACGGACAGCCATACAACGGGACATTGCGTCTTTAGGCCGAAAATATTTGATCATGTCCGCAGATCGATTACGTCTTGTTTGCTTACATGCGAGGCCGACCCTATCACCTTGATGGGTTCTCGGTCCCTGCTGTGTAGTACTCACGACCTGCATTTGCTGCAGTAGCACCAGGGAGCTGAGATGCCCTTGCTGCAGATCATTGAAGGAGTTCGGATGTAGCTCACATTTTCGTCCATTGTGCTAGGCGTGCCACCAAGTGAGCAGCGAACAATCAATCTACGGAGTACCTTGTTGGGTTGAAGATTTGCGAGTTGCCCCATACGCGACACTAACGCGAGAAAACTGGGAGTCGAGAACACCCATCCGACCAACACTGAATTGCCGTTCGACAGGTGTTGACGGCCAGTGCGGTCAAAGCCACCGGCACATATTACGGACTAAAACAAACGGCTGCTCGGCATCCTCAGCGTTCGCCCCGTCTTAACTAACTAGTGTATCTCTCAGGGTGTCCGAGTCTGAACAAGCAAAGCCGGCTGGCTCAGGTTCTTAGCACCTACCAAGGTACTCCGTAAGCGAGCATGTAGTGTAACGTCAGCATTGGGCAATTACGTCATTCTGCTTAAGCTTATTGATAAACATGTGTGCTCCGCGTCGTATTGTGTCCGTGTAAGTGGTGTGCCAGCCCGTTGAAGCGACCCTGCATCTAATAAAACCACCACTGCGCGAGGATCTTTGGCAGGAGAACATGCCATGATGTGGCCCTCAAAATATTCAGAAGCCGTAGCCGCAATCCTATTGCTTTGGTCGCCTTCGCTATTCACTGTGAAGGCCGAGATACAGCTGACTGGCCTGACGGTACAACTCAATGATATTCACTACTACGTGCCGCCTCATCCCGTGGGGCACATTGCAGGAAATCGGAGTAAAACGTCGCTCATCGATGCTGGCTTGCTTCCAATCACCGTGCTGTCGGCTCCAAATGACGGCATCGACAAACAGCATTGGATCGACACTTTTGCCAACTTCTCGCGGTTGGATGACGTTTTCCAAGATGGATTCCTTGACGGTATGAACGCCCGCATTAAAACCCACGAGAGCCGAACGCTCAAATATTTGAACCTGCTGCCAGGCAACCACAACATTACAATTCTACCGTTTGTCTCCCCCCAACTGACTGCAAATATACACATAAAAAGGCATATATGTCAGGAGCAGGTCCTCACAAAACTGGCGATTCTGTAACCGCGCATTGACAGACTGCGCGGCAGTGCAACCAGCAGTCATCACAAACACCAGTGCCGCCATACCCGACGGGCCATACTTTTTTTCGCCGCATGGATCCATCTTCCAAGCTTTCAGGCTCTACTCCGATACCCAGGGAGCGTTCAGCGAAACCGTCGTGTCCCAGGATGGCCAAAACTTCTCCGTGCTGCCCGCGAACCTCCCCGGACAGTCCCTCGCTGTGGCTGTCCCGTCGCGTCTGTACTATAAGCCTACCGCTGACAAGCCGTTGGCAGGCGTGCGCCTCGGCGTCAAAGACATTTACGACCTTCGGGGAATGAAAACATCTAACGGCAACCGGGCCTGGTACAGCTTCTACAAAGCTGCGAACGAGTCCGCAACAGCAGTGCAGAATCTCATCGATGCGGGGGCTATTGTGGTCGGCAAATTGAAGACCAGCCAGTTCGCTAATGGGGAGACCGCGACAGCTGACTGGGTAGATTACCACTCCCCGTTCAATCCTCGAGGCGATGGGTATCAGGATGGTTCGTCGTCTTCAACTGGGCCCGCTTCTGCCGAAGGTTTGTGTTTCTTGTCCAAAAATCGGGCTATAGCTAATAAGGACTTGTAGCTTCTTATCCTTGGTTGGATATTACTCTTGGCTCTGATACTGGAGGAAGCATTAGAAGTCCGAGTCAGGTGCAAGGCATTTACGGGAATCGACCGTGTAAGCATCACCCGAGCCCCAATGCCGGATTCACAGTGTCGATAGTTCAATGCCAGAAAAACACATGCTAACAATTAAAAAACAGCACATGGCTTGGTGTCAATGAAAGGTGCCGTGCCTCTCGCTCCGCAGTTTGACACCGCAGGAATATTTGCGCGGGAGCCGCGTCTGTGGGCGACAGCCGCAAAGGCTTTATATCAGGCCAACGTGACCCTCCAAAATAACTATCCATCATCCGTTCTCACCGTTGGACTCCCAAACAATGCCTCAATAGAACTGAACTCAGTTCTCTCCCAGTTCCTCCGCAATCTGACCAGCTTTCTTTCCGCAAATGTTACCAGCTATGATGTTGAAGCCTCCTGGAAAGCGGACCACCCCGCGGAACAACCTCTCGCAGTGCTTCTCAACCAGACCTATGAGCTTGTATCTGCTAAAGAGCAGGCCAATCGCGTTAGAGATAAGTTCTACTCCGACTATGCAGGTCTGAATGACGGCCGACTGCCCCATGTTAATCCAAGCCCGCTGCAGCGGTGGCGATATGGTGACAACGCGACGACTACGATTGAAAAAGCAATAGACGTAAAGACTAGGTTCATGAACTGGTTTAATGAAATGGTTCTGCCCAGGAATTCGGCCACATGCTCCAAGCACTTGCTGATCTATGCTCGATCACCGAAGCCTGTTTACAGGGATACATACCTACCAGGCCCGTCTCGGCCGATGCCATTTTCCACCACACGGTTATCAGTGTATAGTGGAGCGCCCGATATGGTGGTGCCTATTGGAGAAGTCTCGTATCATTCAGTAGTGACTAATCATAAAGAGGTCATGCCGGTGACTGTTGATATCATGGCTGCAAAAGGGTGCGATGGCATGATCTTTTCTCTGGTTAATGATTTGCATGCCGCAAAGCTGATTCCTTCAGTTAAGACAGGGAGAAGTCTTGTAAACGGCGGGGATATTCTTCTTTAGAGTTCTCGGTCTCATGCTATTTACATTGGTTATTTGCTGTATGGCGACTTAATATACACGTAGATAGATCTACTTCATGAAGCTCGTCGCATGATCACTTATCCCTCTCTGCTTTCCTGTATGTTGGAAGAGCACTCCTACGTCATTTGATGATTTCTGTCTCCAAGCCGAAAAAAAAAGACAAGAAAAAAACAACAACTAAAAACTGGAACTTGAGCTCTGCATTTTCAAGCTTCTTATTCAGTAAAATGCAGACGGAGCTTCACTCCATCGCCAGGGCAATTTGTCAGTGTCAATCCGTGCTTTACAGGACCAGCTGCAGAGCCGTCGATGTCATCAATGCGCTGCATCATTCGGACCAAAACGTAGCCAATCTCGGTGAGAGCAAATTGTTGGCCGATGCAAATTCGAGGACCGCCATTGAAGGGGAGATAGTCCCAGCCGGGTTTTCTGTTTTCCCAGCGCTCTGGTTTGAACAGGGCGCTGTCGTCGCCCCAAAGATCTGTCCGGCGATGCATGATGTAGACCTTGAGTGCAATGGGTGTCAGTAACGTCTTGAGCTTGCATCTCAACATGATGCATGATGCATGAAGAATGCGGACTACTAACCGAGTATGCAACGTCTGTACCCTTAGGTACATACACGGGCGATTTGCCATCTGGGCCGCCACCAGTAGGAAGTGTTGTGTCAGTCAATGCTGTGCGGACATTCATGGGCACAACAGGGTACAACCTGAGGGCTTCATTGATGCACCACTGTAAGTATTGGCAGGCCTTCATTTTCTCAAATGTGATTTCCCGAGGATTCGAATAAGTGCCGAATTCGTCTAGGATGATCTTGCGAAGTCTCTTGTAGATTGGCTGGTACCGCTCATCCGCCATAGTGTGAAAGAACCATCCCAGCAGAGACGCTGTGGTATCTCGACCAGCGAGCAGAATATTCAGCAGTTGGGATCGCAACTCGGTGGGGTCTTGTGTCTGCTCAGCCAAGGCATGGAGAAAGATGTAGTGATCGGATTTCTTTTCGGGGCTTGTGCTCATGGCCTTTTGAACAAAGTAGTCCACAAACTTGTGGACTCTTTCCACCATACGACTCAGCTCGGGTGTGTGCATCAGCCAGTAATTGTTACCGAGACGTGCGGCAACAGACAAGATGTACTGAGAGCGGTCGAAAGCGTATGCGAAACTGTCATCGTCCTTGCCGCTGCTTGTAATGTTGGTCTGCAGGTCGATCTGGCTGTTGACGCTTTCGCCAAACAGAAACTCGGTCGCCGAGTCGAGAGTAAGGCGGAAAAAGAGTACTTGTACATCGATGGTGCATGTCCAGCCATCGTGTCCGAGGTGACGATCCAGCACGGACATCATATTCTTAACGTGTGCTTCTTCAAGGTCCAGGTCGCTGACCTGGCTGCGGACGAATTGGGGGCGCAGAAGAGCGCGCGAGTGCTCCCACTGCTTGCCATTGGCGGCAAACTGCATGGTTCGTTCATGTTAGTGTCGGCAAGGATATTGAACATATTGAACTGCGCTGGCGCCAATCACTCTCGGACGTAGCCGTGGCTGTTGTTGGGTCACTGTCACTTACAATACCATTGCCGAGAAGTGGCTTGAAGTTTTCGGTACGGTTCACGCCCAGGCCAAAGTCCTTGAATTTTAAAGCTAACATGGTCTGGATGTTTTGAGGGTCAGTTGTGAATAGCAGGTGCTTAAAAAAAGGTATCACTAAGATCGTGGTCCCGACCACACGACCCTCCCGTTCCTGCAGCCTCTGGCCTTGTTCTTGAACAAAATCGGGAAATCGCTTCTCCCTGGACGCTATGGCGCTGCGAACCATGGCCACGACGCCGCTGGGCTCGGTAGATGGTGCTTTAACTGGCGGCTTACAGCCAAGTTCCTTTGCCTTGGCTCGGTGTCGAAGCGACGTCTGGATAGTGTTGATCAGCCAAACAATGACGGCAGCCCCAAGGGCAATGCCGGCCAAGACGGTAAGCTGCATGGTTATCGGCTGTGGCTTATTTGTTTTACTGTATTGTACTCCGTATTGCGTTGTGAGTGAATCTTCAGCCTATTGGCTGCTGACCTGACACATTGGCTGATAATGGGTAGGGATGGTGCAGGACGGAGCGGATGGACGCACGACAGGCAGGCGGACAGAGACTGGGGAGCAAGATGCTGGCGCTCGTCTGGAAATATAGCCAAATACAGCCCGATGGATGGATGATTGAGCCGGACAACTTCCAAAACGTCAAGCCAAGGATCTCTGGATTTTTTGTGTGTTTTGATGCGGAGGGTCGGGTGAACCATCAACCCCATCAACCCCAGGCCATCGTCATCCAGGGCTAGATTTGCGCCGCCGGTGACAGCTGGGAAGTTCTGAAACCCCGCAATACAGCTCCGTCGGCGCTGATGACAGGGCGAAAACCGACAAATGCACGACACACCAGTGGTGATGGACTGCAGCCTGGCCTCCCCACAGTTGTCTGCACCTGCGGGGTTGGCTTACCGCTCCACGCTGCGTGTGGTTCGCAGTGTGGACTTGTCAGGGGGTTCAGTGAGTGGTGGTTCCTGCGGAATGCTTCTCATTACTAAGAGGTGGCTACCCGTAGTTCCTGGATCGCTTTTGTGCGCACTAACTCGAATGCATGGTTCGCTACGGCGGTGCGGGTTACAGGGTCTCAATAGCATCTACGGGGTTACGGAGTAGACGCTGCGCTTGATGCTGTCGCACATGTCAAGGGCACCAAACATCTCGTCGCAAGGGGTTCGGGTTACGGAGCACGCAACAACCCCGCGGAGTCCATCCCATCAAGGAATACCCCAACCCAGAGGCGGGCAGGTAGCCTTCCACGATGGGTTGCTCTTGCTACGTCGCTGGGATCAACCTGCATTTATATTTACCAGGGGGCATTTCAACGTCACGGCAAGCACGATCAGTCTACGGAGTATTCACATTCTACTTGCGTTCGCAAATCACAATTGGCTTTGAGGACTGAGCTGGACTAGACTAGACTGAGGGCAGCTCCGGAGTATTCGTGCGGAACTGTTGGTACATGCCTTTATCACATGCCAAAATGACAGCATCTTCATGCATTGTGTCCACAATGCTATTCCAAAAAAGACCTCCTTTGTTCTCCCACTTTTGGCCAAGAACAAACAAGTGAAACGGGTGAAACACGTGAAGGAATATTATGCCTTCTTCTCCAGCAGCTGATCACATAGGTGGACCGTAACGGATCGCCATTTTGGCACGTCAACATAATTAGACTTCACCATGACCCCCGTCACCGTCGCGGGCTTCTCAAAAATGTCAATCTTCTTGTGGCCGACGCTCGTCCCGTTGGAGACAAGCGTCCACGGGACATCCAATGTGCCGTTCACACCGCCGATATCCACTATCTTGGCGTATACCTCATACGACCGGATGACTTGACCATTGGCTTGGTCTTCCATGAGCTGGATTCGGTCTATGGCAGTTGGATAGTCGAACTTCATGTGATAGACGCCCTTGTCCTCGTTACGCCCTCTGCTATGCGGAATGGGCTTGCCATAGCAGGATTTGATAAAGTCGCCGAGTTGCTTGTATCGTGCGGCATGCTCCGCTGGGATAAGGCCACTGCGGTCAGGTGCAACATCCAGCTCCAGTAGGCAGTTTCTTCCTACCGTAGTGTGGTAAACACCAATCATTTCTTCAATAGAGCGGAGAGGCTGGCCGACGCCGAAGAACCAGCGATCACCGGTCTGAAGGGTTGTGTCACACTCGGATGGGTTGAAGTATGGGCTGTTTGGATCACCACCGTCTGTGAGGCCGCTGTGCGATGATAGTGATGATGTTAGTCTAATGTAGGTCCATGCCAATGATGTGGGTTATTCGCTCGGCAAGTGAGACTTACGTCGACCAGTTCTCTTCCGGAGCCAGACCAAGCTCGTTTCCAATCCATCGAACTATTGACGAGCGGATCCTGTTAGCATGCACGGAGTGCTGCCTTTATCAAACTATGCTGCTCACCTGGGTTTGGCGTCACGCAAGTCCCGTTATTGTCACATCCATTGAAGATGACGGCCTGCGGTTGGTGAGATTGAAGAAGCTTCTGCAGTTTGTCCTTTTGAGTGGCACTGTAACCGCCATCGAACCAGATCTACTGAGACTTAGTGCTGTGCAGCCGGTTTCTTTTCTGCAATTGGGCATGTCATACTTCTGTAAGCTTCCCATAATTGCCCCAAAGCTCGGTCAACATATCCAACACAATCTGATCATATGTGTCGTCCGTGATGGCAACCTGCCCCGGAGATAACTTCCCCGTCCGTACCTTTGACTGCTGCACATTCAGGAAATTATTCACGACCACGCTGTAGTAGAACCCGTGACCGATGCCATACGCGGAGGCTGAATCTACAAAGCTCTTGGCGATATCCTTCTCATGCACAGGCGAGTCAGTCGTGGTGTAGTTGTAATGAACCTTCTTATTGCCATCTTTGGTCGGAAATGTAACCTTGCTTGGCCAGCTAGCAAATCCGCAGTTATGTTTCACAACCATCGTGGCATACTTGGCGCCGAGAGCAGCGATGCTATCCATCCATTGATTCGTATTTATCAAGGTGGGGTCAAAGAGGGAGATATTGGGTACGAGAGACGGATCGGAGTTGCATCCGTCGATGCTGAGCCATGTTGCGATGTCAAAATGTATCAAAGCTCCGATTTCGCGGTCCTGGAAAGCAAGCTGTTCTCTTGTTGGGAGGGCAATTTTGGACCCGTCCATTGGTGAGATGCGATAGTTGGGCTTATAGGATGGGCTGGAGGTACGGGGCAGCGGAGAAGCTGCCTCAACGGCGATCAGCACGCACAGAAGTGTTACTAGAGTCAATGAAACCATGATGGACATGTTTGAGGAGAGCTGTCCTTGATTGTGAGAAGTGTTTTGTGCAATTTCTCATTCACATATTACATGGCACAAAGACAAGCTCTATGCGCATTTATATCTTGCGGGGTGGTTGCGTCCGTCTATGTTTTTATTACTTATATTACTACTTCACTGCTACGAGGTAGCACTCGCTAACAGTCATTAGTTTAGAGACTCTTAATTGTGACTGGTGCGGGAAACGTCAAAGTGACAAGCAGGAGCGAAAGTTTGCTTTTGGATCCGTCGGGTCTTTAATTATTTCTGGAAAAAACCCCGCATTTGACGCGCGATGAGCGCAAAAGGCAAGCTACGGGTAACTAGTTAAGTGCCGAAGCAGACTCATCAGGTGTAACGTCGCGACCAGCTTCGGGTCCGATGCTGATCGTCGGGAATTAAACAATGGTACACGGGGTACACCTCCCAATTTCACCTCGTGCCCTCGACTCTTAGACAGTATACCTCATGAAAGGTTGAGTTCGGCTACTCACAAGGCGAACGGTCGTACACGTAACGGGTTCGAAGTAGTGGGATGTTACCATTTTACCGAGTGATATCTACCGTCGCGACGGTAAATTGATAGCCATGCTGACCATTAATCTAAGCAACAATGGCAGACAGCCCATACACAACTTGTCTCTACGGATTTGCACCTGCAAAACGATGGTCGAATCTATGTCTTGTTTTTAAATGGGCGTAGCATGTCGGATAGAAGCATTCATGACACCTGATCACTCATGTAGCGGCACGGCCGCCCCCGATGTTTCTTGGACCGTCCGGGCCCTCCTCCAGCCCATTCCGTCGAGGAACAGTGTCCCGCCATCGCCAGTGGGCCCTCATGTGCGATTCTGCATTATCGTTATTGTCAAAAATATCAGCAGCATGCTAAATGGACATTAATCAGTATGCATAAGTCGTAGCTGAAGTAACACAGAAGAATCCATACCTCTCCCAAGACTGGCATAAACTTGGCGCCGTGGCCGCTGCCGCCAGTGCAGACAAAGACGGAGTGTTCCGCAAAAGTTGGGACGTAGTCAATCTATCAACTGGTTAGATTGGACAAAGTTGACATTCCTGCAGATTTAAGGTGTCTGATGATACTTACAACGAATGAATTATCTAGTGAATCAGTGTACCAGCATAGTTTGGTAGTATCAAAGTCAACCCCGTCGAACTCGGGTAAGAAGATAGACACAAATGTTCTGATGGCCTCCTCGGCTCGCTGTGGCACTGCCCTGCAGTCTTCATATGGAAGGGGAATAGACCATTGGCCGTCTTGACAAAATGGAACCCCATCGGGTGCTTTTTGGAAATTGGTGAACTAAATTACCGGCGGTTAGTAGATGAGATTCCGGAAAAATGCCATGGTGCGCATTGCTGTACCTTTACGCCTCGATAGCCAATCTTGATCACGCCATCTGAAGTTCTTGGGAACACGTAAATCGATCCAGTATCTTTCCCATTGCTAGTGCGAGGAGCACTCTTCCAGGTGATGACTGGGAAGTTCTCGGGAGAGTATTTGTCCCAAAGTGCTTTGTTTGCTGGGTCGATTTTGAACGTGACCAAACTCCCCGCGGCGGATTCAAGGTGGTATGAAAGACAAGGCAAAAGCTGGGTAGAAAATGAGCCGGCTAAGGGAATGTTAGAATCCATATTCAATAGACATTGCTTCGACAAGCCGCGTTCTTACCTGCAACAGCTACGACGTCTGCGGCATGAGCTTTGCCATCTTTGGTTCTCAGGCCAACCACCTTCGTCTTAGTTGCATCGACGGTGCTGTCCTGTTCAATAAACGAGTCAAAATTGCCCTCTTCAGGCCCAAAAATGAACTTGACTCCCGCCGCCGCCGCCATCCTGTAGTAATGATAGCAGGCTGCGCTGCATCTCGTCAGCCCCCCAAGAGAATCCAGAACAGCATCAAAAGTTTTGTGCTCCTCGCTCTCTGGAATTTCAAACTCCAGCAGCTTCTTTTGCCATCCTTGAACCGCTGCGCGTCTTTGATCCTCTACGTCACTCTTAACGAACTGCGTGTCTCTAAAGCCATCTCGTTCCATATTCGCGAGTGTCTCTTTCTCCAAAGCACCAAGCTCGTCTGTAGGCTGCACGCGAAGCATACCGCTCTCCACAAAAAGAGGCTCATCTAGACCTTGGTTTATTTTGATCCATGCATCTCGACTTTCCATTGCCAAGCGCTGGTAGTGCAACTTCTTGCCATATGAAGCGCGGAACTTGAGACATTAGTGTCACAGAGTGCGACTTTGGTTACAGAGTCTTGACTCACAATTTTGTTTAGGTCAACTGAAGCTGCCTGAACTTGCTCCTTGTCTTCCGGATCATATTGATTTTGATGGTATTGATTGCGTTCATACACAGTCACGGCATGGCCTGTTTGGACGGTAAGCGGTGGGTTACTGCATCACCACGTGGATGTGCGTGTGCTTGTGTGCATGTCGTGTCCGGGAGCTGGGATCTATGCTCACGCGAGACCTACCCTTCTTGTGCAGCGCAATTGCCAAAGACAGGCCAAATATTCCAGCTGCAAGGGTTAGAAACAGTGTCACAAAGTGGCCGGACATGCATTTCATGGGGAACAACTCACCACCCACAATTGCAACACGCTTATGCTGTTGTGCCATGGTTGCAGCCAGCTAGCGTACACAGGCTCACAGGCAGGTTTGTTGTCGTGCTGCGGTGTTGTGGCCCGGCTGAGAGGGAATTGTTCTCAGAAGGCACAGAAGCCAAGAGGCAGCAGAGTAGTCTCTGCTTTGCCCTGCTTATAATGCACAACCGTGCGGATCGTTATCTTTTGGTCGTTGGGTGGCCGTCAGGTGGCCGTCAGTCTTGACAAAAGAACCCCCTGAAAGCAGTAAGCAGTACTCCGTAGTTATGGGTGAGCTGAATACGAAAGCACCTTGATAGCCAAAATTGCGTGCGTTCCGTGGCTACTAAAGTGGTCAAGACGCGGTTTAGCTTGAATTTATACAAAGGCACCACCTTGATGTCACACCCCACCTGCTGAGACCGTCTCCACCGCGCCGACAATCGCGAATCACAGTGTCCAGCGTCTGGTCTCACATTCAGTAGTTCCTGGATATTAGTCGAAAGGCCTCTCTGGTCTGCACTCTGTGCCTGTCCAAGCAAAAGCTGATCCGCTCACTCTACGTCGGGTATTACCAGATGTGACCGTTTATGCGGCAGGGGCGGGCTGTGTTCATCGCTTTCGCCGACAGAGATTTCGTCCAACATCCCTTCTTTTCGTTCAGCTGAAGGACACCCGCAGTCGTATAAACGGTCCCGAGTTTGCACCTCACAACCAGCCCGAGTGTCGAGTTTGGAGTCCAAGCGATATACGACGACTCTTTTGCCCTGTCACCATGTCGTCCTTGGATGAGAAGAAAGTCGTCGATTCCAGCACTCATCGACCCAGGTCTGAAACGGATAATTCCGTCGTTGCTGAGAAGACTGCCGCATCACCTTCGGACGCAGACATTCGAGACCGCGTGCGTCTTGTGACCGCCCAAGATATTGATGACACAACACTGTTCTACAACAAGTATCAACACGATGTCGAACCTATCAAGCCAGATGAGGAGAAGCGGTTAAACCGCAAAAACTTTTGGTTTCTGCTGATTCAGACATGGTGGATCGCGTTTCTCATTCATCTTGACAAATCTACCCTGTCCCAAGCCAGCACCATGGGATTATTCAAAGATGTGCAGTTTGACAAAGGAAAAGACGAATACAACGACCTTTTCGTTCTATTCTACACGGGCTATCTAATTGCCCTTTGGCCAGGTGCTTACGTTGCACAACGTGTTGGTCACAAGCAGTTCATCGTCGCTTCCTTGCTGCTGTGGGCGTTGCTGCTGGGAATGCACCCTCTCGTGAAAACCGGCAAGCAGATGATGGCGCTACGATTTATTCTCGGCATGGTACGTTGCAGCAGTGATTATTCGTGACATCCACACTTTTCTTCTTCTGGCATTCGGTTTTTGCTGACTGTATGGTGTTCTCTTATGAGCAGACGGAGTCTCAAATTGTCCCGTCAACAACCGTTTTGCACCAAGCGTTCTTCCCACCCAAAAAAAGTCCATGGGTGCAGCTCATCTGGTGGGGTTCTGGCAGCTTTGCCAACGTCCTCCTGACTATGGTTGCGTACAAACTCATCGTTGACGACAAGGTCGGAGGTCTGGCGGGTGGCATTTCTTCCTGGAAGTGGCTTCACATCATCTGTGTCATCTTGACTTTCATTGTGACCGTACCTCTAATTTTCTTCTTGCCAAACAACCCTTCCGAAGCTAAATGGCTCAACACGAAGGAGAAAGTGCAGACCATCCGAATTATTCGTGATACGCACGCCGGCATCTCCAACAAAACGTTCAAATGGTCGCAAGTCAGGGAATGCTTCACCGATGTCAAAAGCTGGCTGTTCATGTAGGTATTCCTCAAGCTTATCTCAACATTGTTCGGCGCCGATTGTTCTAACAATGCTTCACACAGCATCCACATGTTTTTCAACGAGCTCCCAAACAACACTTCTCAACAGCTGCCGTTAATTCTCGTCGGCTTTGGCTTCACACCCGCCCAGAGTGCTCTGTTCAACATTGCCAAGCCCTTGTGGGGGTTTGTACTCATCCTCGTATCTGCAGCCATGTTGTACGGCACGGAGCTCGGTGTTGGATATACTTGCGCTATCTCTTATATTCCTTGCTTTTTAGGAGGAATCATCATGGTACGTCCGGTTGACCACTGCTCCTGAAATTTTGAGATCTAACCCGGCCAATGTAGATAGCTGCACCCTGGTCCAACAAAATAGCTCTTGTAGTAGGCACACAGATCTCAACTTTCAAACCTTCGTATCTTTTGGGATTATCGTGGGCGGGTACTACCACAACTGGGTACACCAAGAAGATGTGCTTGATGTCCACCTGCATCATTGCGGCATCCGCTGCCAACATGATTTCCCCAGAGTAGGTTACACCTTACTACGTCAGCAAGATGCCGGGACTAATAACCTGTGACACACTAGATTCTGGAAAGAAAAGTACAAGCCTCGTTACCTGCTCCCATGGGGCTTCATGACCGCGTTCTGGCTCATCTCCCCCGCCCTCTGCCTCATCATTCGATGGTATCTCGTCAGCGAAAATAAGAAGCGCGCCGGCATGCTTGAAGAGCAGCAGAGGCTGCAGAGCGACTCGGAGCACGAGGGGCTGGACACTGGTAGCGAGATTCTGCAATTGAACGACAAGGACCTGGACCTTACTGACAGACAGAACCTGCGCTTTGTCTACCCTCTTTGATCACCGGATGCTGCTATCCGCGCCAGTTTTAGCTTGGAGCATAGACACCCGTGTGACAAGAAAGAGCGGGGGATAGCTTCATTTCCTGCATAGATGCCCACGTCATCTACTCAACACGTTCTTCACCATGTGCGCCAACACGTACAGTTAGTCTGTAGATAGACGGATCGTTTTCTAATTCTCAGACCGCATCGTTAAGTTTGCGGGTCGCATTTTAACAAACAAGTAAAATATCAACGGTTTTGGGGCCATTTTGCCATCCAGCTTAGAAAGCTTCCTTCTGTGCCATCTTTTGTCGCTAGTAACCACGGAGCTGCTTTTGTGGCAGCGAGTGGCAGTGATTCACCCCTGGATGGCTCATTCAGCGGCCCTGCTTCAACAAATATCCCAATTGAAGAGCTTACTACGGAGTACTCCGTAGCTAATTAGTCATTTGTGATGGCTACGGGGTGTAACGAACTGTGGCGCAACCCCTAAAGACGCGGGGCGCCTACATGCCGGCCAGCGGGCCTTAAATGGACCCCAGCAAGCTGCCAAGATGGGTTCTGCCGCTCAAGCCAAGAGATTCACATACTTGCACGAGTCAAGATAAGATCGTGGAGAATAAGAGGCAAAGGATTGAAGGCTGAGTGGCGGTTCCCATTCCTGCTCCGCGAAGACCGGTGACCGGAGGCCAAATCTCTGCCGATTGCAACAAGCCGTCATGTGAGCCTGTGCGGAGCAGGTAGTGAGTTATCGTAAGGATTCATCAAAAACCTGGTGTGGGTGGGTGCAAGGTCACTTGCTACAGAGCCCATGATCCCGCAATGTTGCACTGGACGCACAAAGACGCACAAGTTGAGCGAGACCTAACCCGTCCAGTAAGGTGCTGCGGCACCCCATTATCGCGATCTACATTGTCTTCGTCGTAGCGTCGTTCGCCCGGATGTGCCGCAGCTACACCGACAGGATGCAACGGCAAACTAAATCATGCGGGGATGAGAAAGTCCTCCGTGATCGATCCGGGGAAGCAGGGAGGTGTTGATACACCAGGGTTGTACGGAGTACTAATGGGCAGCATTCCTTAGGCCCGTCGTCAATTAATTTAATCGACCGCAGGGTGAATTGCTGGTGGCATATAAGTGAAGACACGGGCTTACGCACTCGATCCTGCCTTCGAATGGTAAATTCAACTCGCGACTCGGCATGATGTTGCAATTGCGCGCGCTCATTTGGCTTTCCGCGTCTCTCCTCGGCCTCGCATCCAAAGGCAGCGCGCAGGATGCCACGGCCTTCGATCCTCTTCAATACGTCGACCAGCTCGTCGGGGCAAGCAACGGTGGAAATGTGTTTCCCGGCGCAACCTTACCTTATGGCATGGCGAAAGCTGTCGCCGACACGAACAGCGGAAGTAACCAGGGCGGCTTTACCTTGGACGGCACTCCTATCACAGGCTTCAGTGTTCTGCACGATTCAGGAACCGGTGGCTCGCCGTCATTGGGGAACTTTCCTCTCTTCCCATACAATGGCTGCCCAGGCGGCGACGTCAACGGCTGCGCGTTCCCGAAGAAGACGCGCGCCGGCTTTGGCAAATTCGCCAATGAGGACGTGCACGCGAAGCCGGGATACTTTGGTATCACTCTCCAAAGCGGCCCGCAGGTGGAAATGACAACGGCCCAGCACACGGCCTTGTTCAAGTTCACTTTCAAGGGCGGCGCTGCGGGCGACAGGCCGCTCATCCTGCAAGACCTGAGCGACCTCTCCGACTCGCGCCAAGACAATGGCACGGTCAAGGTCGACCCCAAGACCGGTCGCATGACGGGCAATGCCGTATTCGTGTCCAGCTTCAGCCAAGGCAAATATGTGCCATATTTTTGCACCGATTTCCACGGCGCCGAGCTTGCCGACAGTGGCATCTATGCTGATAGCCGCGCCAGCACGGAGGTCCACGATCTCAAGATTTCCCGTTCCATCAACGGCTATCCTTTGCCTGGAGGAGCGTTTGTGCGTTTCGTCGACAATAAGAATCCCGTATACGCTCGCGTTGGTCTCAGCTTCATCAGCAGCGAGCAGGCGTGCGCGAATGCCGAGCATGAGATGCCCAACTTTGACTTCGATCAGCATGTGCAGGATGCGCAAACCGCCTGGCGGGAGAAGCTGAGCCCCATTACGGTCAATGCAAAGGGTGTGGATGTGTCCTTCCTGAAGAACTTGTATTCTGGCATTTATCGCACAATGGTCAACCCGCAGAATTACACCGGCGAAAACCCAGTCTGGCACGATGGAGAGCCGTATTTCGATTCATTCTATTGTATTTGGGACTTGTTCCGCTCACAGTTTCCCTTCTTGACAATCATTGACCCCCAGGCTGTCGCACAGATGGTCCGCTCACTCATCTCGACGTATGAGCACGACGGTTGGCTTCCCGATTGTCGAATGAGCTTTAGCAGAGGCTATACACAAGGTGGCTCCAACGCCGACAATGTTCTAGCAGATGTTTATATCAAAGGCATAAAAGGCGGAATTGACTGGGACAAGGGGTATGAGGCCGTTAAGAAGGATGCCGAGGTGGAACCATACGACTGGTGCTGCCGTGGTCGAGGAGGTATCGACTCTTGGAAGCGCTTGGGCTACGTACCCGTCCAGGACTTTGACTACAAGGGATTTGGCACTCTCACTAGAACAGTCAGCCGTACTGTCGAGTATGCCTATAACGATTTTTGCATTTCGCAAATGGCAAAAACTTTGGGCGAGAAGGATGAGCAGGAGAAGTATATCGCAAGCAGCGGTAATTGGCACAACCTATACAAGGCTGGCCAGACTTCTTTGTTGCCCGATGGCACAAACACCGGCTTCACTGGCTTCTTCCAGCCTAGATATCTCAACAAGACGTGGGGATTCCAAGACCCCCTCAAGTGCAGCAATACTGATACCAAGAGCGTCTGCTCTCTCCAGAGTAGTGGTCCCGAGACCTTTGAAAGCAGCGTGTGGGAGTATGGCTTGTAAGTACAATGCGGGGACCCTTCAGAGTCTCTCATACTTGATTGCACGACCTACCAACTGACTAAATAACCAGCTTTGTTCCGCACGACCAAGCCCAGTTGATCTCTCTTTACGGTGGACCAGAATCTTTCGTCAAACGCCTTAACTATCTTCACGACCAAAATATTACCTACATCGGGAACGAACCCGCCTTCCTCACCGTGTTCCAATACCACTATGCAGGACGACCCGCCGAGTCCGCCCGACGCAGCCACTTCTATATCCCCAAGTTTTTCTCGCCCAAACCTGATGGTCTACCTGGCAACGATGACAGCGGAGCGATGGGCTCATTCTTGGCTTTCTCCATGATGGGACTTTTCCCTAACCCAGGGCAAGATGTGTACTTGATCACGCCTCCGTATTTTGAGAGCGTCAATATCAAGCATCCGCTGACAGGGAATACCGCGACAATCCGAAACGTCAATTTCGACCCCACTTATAAGAACATATTCATCCAGAATGCTACTTTGAATGGCAAACCATACACGAAGAACTGGATTGACCATTCGTTCTTTACTGAGGGGAAGGAGCTTGTTCTTACGCTGGGTGGTAAGGAGAGTGCTTGGGGGACCGCCGTGAAAGACTTGCCACCTAGTTTAAGCCCGTACACTGGGTTTAATATGACGAACAACAACAACAACCACAACAATAATCGTGCTGTGGCGCCACGAGGAAATGGAAATTACCGTAGTGAGTTCCGATACCGGGGGGTTGGATGAAGACAAATTAGGATAATGTCGTGGTGAAGCTTAATATACATTATTATACCGGTTCAATCCGGGCGTATGCACAGGAGAACTCCACCACCGCGCAGCTGAATTACAGAGTGACGATACTGTCTAACTGCTGCGGCGCTGGCCTCAAGTCGAATATATCTCCTGCTGGTGGCGCTCCCAGCTTCCCGATCACCCTCTTTGCCTGACAAAGTCCAGCCAAGGCGGCAGCATGGACATTATCCGTCGCTGCATATATCTTGAACTCCAGCTCCTCATATTGCCACTCGCTCTCGCCACGCGCTGCGGCACGAACCAGAAAATTCACAGCCCCGAATAGCGATTGCCCCTCCGGGCCCTTGTATCTGTACAGGTCAATGCCGACTTTCTTCGCGATAAGAGCCCAGCGCAGGTGGGCGCCGAGGTTGAAGTTGGAATAGTGCCAGCTTCTTGTGCGGGCGAGCTCTTCCGGCTGAGATCCGTTGGTGGAGATTTGTGTATTTATGAGAGCTTTGGCTTTCTTGGAGATTTGTGCGGCGAGAGATTTCTTGCCGGTGAAGAGAGCGATCGCGGAGGTTTGCATATTGGCAAAGGTGCCGTGGTTGTTGGACTGGCCTGACTCCGACTTGCCGAAGGATGATTCGTAGAGCCAGTTGAGGAATTGCGTATTCCACGCCAGGAACTCGTCCTTGTCGTGCTTAGTCCATCCAGGCGCGCCAGTGTTAAGAATGCTCACGGCGTCGAGAACATTTGTGTATTCTTGGCTGAAGTCGATGATACCAATCGCTCGACCAGAATTGGCGCATGGAATAATCTGCGCATGGTTCAAGTTTGGGTTCATTCTTGTCTTCCTGTCCAGAAACCATGTTCGTAAAATGCTAGCTGCGTGAGCAGAATATTTTTCGTCTTGAGTGTAATACCAGGCCAGGCTGAGAATGTAGGTAGAGTTGAACATTTTGCCAACATTGAGGCGATCCTGATACTGATCAGCTTCTGGGTTCCGCTGGCCGTCTTTCTGGACATAGGGGCACTTGTCTGCCGTGTTCGGGTTCGGCCACCAGTATGGTGCTTGGGATGCATAATCGTGAATTGTTCCGTTGGGCGGTGCTTTGGCCTTGGTAGTGACAGTCCAAGGACCCTGGCTCAACCAAGAGTCGGCCTGGGCTTTCAGGTGCTGGAGCTGAGCATTCAATGATTTGTCGCCGTGTCTGAGCCGCTGTCTGGTGGAATCAAGAACGCTACCGTCAATAACGACGGTCTCAGGGATACGCTGGGTTACGTAGTGCCGGCGCGCCTCTGCCAAACTGGCGGTCATAAGTGCCAAGATTGTCAAACTGATAACTGCGAGGTCGAGCATGGCGGCGAGTATAAGAGATGAGCCCAAACACAATTTACCGTTTCGTACAAAGCATTGCGTATGTCTATTTTCAAGGCAATATGATGAGATGACTGTTTACAGTATGAACGACACCCTTGCCTCAGTGGTCACCCAATAACTGCTAATTTTCTTGGTGGTGGACTTGGAACTTCCACCAATCAGCAACCAGGGTCATGGCCACAACCGTAGCTCGACCGCAGCAACTCATGGTGGCTTCTCTCATAGTTCACAATAATGAATATATGACTATAGACTCAAGATTTGGCTCATTCATAGACTGTGCGACAAGGCTGTATTCCGCCGAGCTTTTGCTGTGGTTATGAATAAATTGTATTCAGTTACCCAAGGCGGCAAATATTATGGAGTGCGGAGTACAATGCAGCTCTGTAAATGTGCGAGGAGCTGACGGTGGATCCGTCTTCAACTGTACTGCTTCAATAACTTATTCAAATGCTATACTACGCAGCATTTCCAAAAAACGCAGCTGAAGCACCTTTGGGATTCCAATTGATTCCAGTTGGGAAATGAAGTTTAACAAACTCCGCCAAGTCTCGACACAACTGGTAGTAGGACCGTATCCATCTTACGTCTGTCGAGAGGCTGTGACGGAAATGGTCAATTCGCATACTTTTAGATTTGATGTGCAGCCTGATGAGACTTACCCATCTGCTTGGGCTTTGAGCAGTTTGTTACCGAAGAACTGGGCCGAGCCGAACGCATCCTCGACATACACAAATGGACGACTCTGCACATTGACCCAAGCCAGCATTCTGATTCCATCCGCTACGGCAGTAAGATGAGTAAAGCTCTCATTGAATCTGTTTGAAGCTTGGGTATCTACTGCCGCGAGGATTGCGTTTTTCGTTGGCTCCAGCAATTCGGCTAGCGTTGGAGCGTCTGGCTTGGTAGCTTTAGTCGTGATGAGCAGAAACTTTCTCTGTTCCTGAAAGCCTCTTAGAACCGCATTGGCCTTTGAAGTTTGAGCAGATTAATGATAAGTATAGTTCCTTTGGAGGATTGCGAGTTCGACGAACCTGCTGTGAAACCAAGCCACCGAGCAGACTGCTGAGATTCACGTAAGGCTGGACGGATGATTCGACAAAGCTGTCAAAGGCGTTCAACCATGGGGGTAAGTCGTCCTCATAGGGTGAGGGATCTGATTGGGATTTGGTCGCCGGCGCCGTCGACTTCGAAGTAGGATCAATGCCCGAAACGTCGAATGTAGCCGCAAGGTCTTCAAGCCGTGAAACAACCGCCTCCAATCTGACAGTACTATTAGACATAACCATGGTAAACTAGTAACAAGGCATATTGGGCGACTACATACCGTCTCAAAAGTGTTGAAACATTGTGCATGCCGACTTGGTTAGCCATATTAGCTGTGCGGGTGCTAAGGTCATTGGAAAGAGTTGTTTTGGCATAATTAGTTCAATTCCAACCAGAATAAATATACAACCGAAGGTCTATTAAGGATAGTAGAGTCACCTAGGCAGCTATTTAGCGATAGCGATTTCAGCCATGCTCACCGTTTGGGCTTCCAGTGATCCGCAGCAATTCAGGGGGGCCGCGAAATTTAGGCAGCAAGTATTGGTGCATTCGTAATCCACGCAGCAACACTAAGGGGGCATTCCGCCAAAGCGATATCCGATAGTGTCCGCAGCAGGCTCCAGCTTGAAACCATTCCAGGCAGACTCTACAGCTGCATGAAGTTGTGCCGACCAAGAGACATCGGAGCTGTGGGCCGGGTGTATGCATGCGGTAGCTCTTCGTCGATATTTCACTCCCTCCAACACGAAATTTCTCGCATGAAACATGGCCAATTTGCATCAATCTAGGCTGGATACGGAACTGTGCATTCCTCTTTCCCCCAGATGAATTATTTCATAATTCCTAGCTGGTCTGCGCGAATAATCTGTCGTGCGCTCAAATGCGTCTATACAATGAAAAGATGATCCGAGCTCAAGTCAGTAAATATTGAGTGCAGTGCCTATAGTTTCGAGCCTCGGGAAAGTCTTATTCGACCGGTGGCTGTCGAGTTGTGTGGTTTCTGTCGCCCTGGAGAGTCACATAGTGTGCGGCAGGATTGCTCATTTGGGAGCAAATTGAGTGGTCGCTTCATCGCTGAAGTTACTAGTAGACTCAAGTAAATCCACCACACTTTTCGGCGACACGCCCACATCATAGGTTTGGGCAGTGGTGGCTGCGTTGCATTATTCTCCAATAGTTACGAGCTGCTCTTAGACTCACCCCATCTTCGACTCATACCATTACAGCTCCTCACTTGATCCACGATACGTCTACGGTACTCAAGACATGCTTAAAAGCTGGAAAAGTTGGCAAAATCCTGCCGATGGACGTGTCTCTGTGCCCTGAGCAAGATGAGGACCGGGCTATCCTCCCCGAAGAAGTGCGGCACGAATGGGGTCAGATAGCTATGGGTCGATGGCAGGGCTGACAGGGCAAATTTTATCGGGGATTTTGTCGCAAATCCTTCCTGTTTGGACTCGTTTGTTCGACTAGTCACCTCGAATGATACTCGTACCTTGATAGCCTAGAGAAACGGCACGCTGCAGCAGTGACGGAGACACGCCCACTTCGACACACCCCCGTACTCTTTCGGTGTGCCAAGACACATTTGGATCAACACGAAACTACAAGTCTGCGGCTCTTGAAAGAAGTCAGTCGAAAGGGCTGATATTGGCGCACCAGGTGTGATTAGTCCGATACCGGCCGGGCTGAGTTACAATGCAAGCAATGCCACTAAGCTTTCGAAATAATGCCAGGAGACAAATCTAATGTCTGATCTTGAGTCACTTCTCCGTCCGAATCTCTATCTGATCTCTGCCACTTTGAAACTTGTCGTGTGAAACAGTCGACCTTGAAACATGAAGACACTTTCTCTTGTTTTTGTTAGTGCGTCATCGGAGCTGCTGCTTTTGTATATGTCCTAAATCTCGAGTTAACGAGGATATAGCCCCCTCCTATTAATTATAATGGCTTATGATGCTTAGTTGTGTAACATGTTGCACAGCTCAGTAGTCATTCGTACGTTGCAGTAAGCCTATGTCTGGATATCATCTGGCTAATCGGAACTGGACCTGTTTTGTTCCCTGCGCTTGAGGACATGAGATGGTGTCCTTGACCTAAAAAAAAAAAAGAAAAGAAAAGAAAAGTAATGCAATGCAATGCAATGCAATGCTGTACATAGAAAATACCCACTTTGAGACCCGGCCTCATTTCTTGTATGCATGCTTGCTTACACATGAGACGCAGTGCTCAGCTCCTGAAGTGTTGGCTCAGCCGAGGATTGTCAACGGCAGTAGACATTATTGGTCACAGAAGAATTTCCCTGCGGAACAAACAAAGTTGGTTACACGAAGAGTCCAGGTTGGAAGTGGGTGTGTAAACAACGGCACCTGCTAGTCGATTCTTATGCAGTTGTTACACAGTTTCAAGGTCCACATATAGCAACATTTGAACATTTGGTCAATCTAACAATCTAAGTGGTCCATGACATGATCTTCCAAATACGGTTCAGTTGTCTTCGTTTCCGCGGGGATGTTCCCCTTCCATCATTTTTTCTCAGAGCCGCAACTTTGCATACATTTGCTTTGATCACTGTGTAGCTGTTCCGTAAATGGAAGCTCAGCCTTTCGAGTCTCGTACAGGTATCTCATCAGCATCGGTGACTGTGAGAACGAGTTCTTCCTACTGAAAGAGTTATTATGTATTCTGTGCTGAAGACATAACACTGAGCCCTTTTTCAGGTCTCGTACTCTGTATATGAACTTACTTTTTGGCAGCTTCATCTCTCTCTGAAGCACGTCCACTAGTTCGAGTGCTTGTGCCGGCGCAAGAGCCGCGGGCCAACATCGTACTCAGCTCATCCCATCGAGCATCATGTTGTTGACTGTTCATCGTGAATTTGTAGAGGATGGAAGATGAGAATAAACGAAAGAGGCTCAGAACGGACTGCGTAAGGTGTATTGCAGATGTTGTACCATTGAACAGTGCCTGCTCTGTCCTGCCCATTTATGGCGGGAACGCTACTTCTTATATGGAAATGGTGGTTCAGTTAATAGTTAATGTTATTGTTGCTACTGTCACACCGAAATATACCGGCTGGCAATGCTTAACTAAGAAGAAGGGGCTTGGAACGCCTATCAAAACCGTGCCAGCAGCGGCTCATTCCAAGAAGAACTAAAACCAGGACGATTAGTCTTCCACGACACGGGGCTGTGTAAACCCGAAACTCCACTGTTTGGCATTTGTTTCCTGAACGTATTGTTTCACTGCAGATAGATTGCGTCGCAACCATGGGCGGTAAACATTGTTGGGCAAATTCCGGCTCGGCTGACCACAGAAACTTACGTTGCTTCAGCTGCTCGAATACCAGTGCTCAGATGTCAAATACAATTGTAATACTCTACAAGTAATATGTAGCAGCTAAGATAAAAAAGTACACTTTATAGCCTAATACTTGGGCCTTAATAGTAATCTTCGCTACTGCACGGCCGAGTAACTATAATTAGTTGTAGAAATCTAGCATTAGATATCCGTGCTCCTCAAATTACGCGGTCGTACGCCGAAACCGAAGCCCGAAAAGAAAAATATGCCTCTTTTTAGTACGATATACACATCGTGACGTTAAAGTTGTGAACTGGCATAATTTGGCCATTTGCCGGTATGAAGCATCCCATCGAAGGCTACCAAGTAGAGGGCCACCATGCAGCTACGCCACCCCCCAATTTCTTGCTGGAGTCTCAAGGCATCAATTTTTGTGTCCGCCACAATGAACAGCTCCAAGATGTGACAACTACAAGGATTTACACCCTTATAGAAAGGGGCGATCTATATCAAGCGAGCGCTTTGTACCTTTGCATTGCTCCAAAGTGTATGTCCGTATAGCTTTCCTACTCCCACTCTTTCGAACTCATCATTAGATGTTTCCCGTATGGCAAGAACCCAGTAATGGCGCAGTTTAGATGATGCGACTATGCCCGTTCGCCGTTCTTTTTCTTCCTGTCTCCTGCTCATGCCACCCATCAGTGCCAAAACCGAAAGCCCAGAAATCGCACACGCCGCGTTCGCATCCCACTCGTCAAATACCATCCAGCCCATCGCATTGCCGTTTCCATCTATGATAAATTTAGCCATCGATTCGGTCATTTGACTGTGTGTCGCCTGGATATCCGTGGAAATGGAATTTGCAGCTGGACCGATCAATGCGGTCACCGGGCTTTCAGAGACCGCGGATACTGGCAGAGTCATGGATCGAATAGTCATCGACCTTTCGTCAAACGAAAACTGGATATCATCACAGAGATTCTTGGCACCTTTTATGGGCAGAAACCGCACCCCACAGGACACATGAGCCCACGACCAGGAGGGTAGCTTAAGTGCATCTGTTGCTCCAATTTCCTTGATTTTCCTGGTCACTTGCCACAGTAAATGATCCGGCATGGAGTCTTTCCACATGCCATGGAGGTAACCACAGCCGTATATGCTCTGCAACTGGACACGTAGTCCCTCCAGAGCGACTAGTTTATCGGTGGGATACGTCAATGTGCGATCGCTGTACTGCTCAATCACATTTTTCCAACGCGTATTACGCGATATACTGTAGCAGCGCTCTCCCGTTTGTCGTTGAGTAATACTTTTGCACGACCAAAGTAATTGGCCGGCGGTATAGAAGACAATTCGACGTGACAGCAGCCATTCTTGGGTTGCCCAAGCTCTCTTATTGAGAGCACCAAATTCGGGAAATACTTCATGAGCGCTTTCAGTCCTGACAGATGCGAATAGCCTTGGTCTTTGTGTCGATGAACGCGATTCTTCGGGCAGACTTTCTGACAGGTCTATCATCGGATGCTTTGGTGTTTGAGCACGGAGAAATCCCGTCCAAGAGTCCTCTGCATGACTGGCAGCAATTGTTAAGTCTGCGTACTGGTATATGGAGCCCATAAGTTGCGACTGGGATAGCCAATCCTGCTGGTCGTCCTGCACAATGCACAGCGAGTCAATCCACACATACGGTATTCCCAAGTTTCGGGCAACCCTTATCGTGTCTTGAAAGGTGGTAGGGATATCGTGCCATGGAATACTCTTTGTGTGGCTCTGTAAGTTCATTCTCGTGGTTTTTAGTGGTGGACGAGATGACGCTCCCCAGCAGTAGCTCAGTGCAACATAGTGGCCTTTCAATCCACGATTCTCAACCAACCGCACTGTTTCGTGGGATACATCCAGTAACCTTGGCGGCAGTCCAGCAGGTCTGCTGCTTTGTAGAGCACGTCTCGATATGGTTTCGTCGCAGAGGGCGTGGTCTTGGCGGCATACACCGAGCCACTTCTGCAACAGCACAAATGCCCCGTCGCTGCCAGGTCCCAAAAGTCGTGGGCGGCCTCCAATGCGAAAAGCGACATTTTCATCATCACCTTGATTTACGAATCATGGTCAGAGTGTATGATCCAAAGAAAGAGAAAAAAAAAACCACAGAAAGAAAGAAATACCGACTCCAGTTCTCTGTGTGTAGGCGCACAGTGCGTTTCAGTGGAGTGTCAGTGGCGGACACGACCGCGGTTAGGTTAAACCCGACCAAAGCGAGGCCATCAGACCGTTTTTCAGGAAAGGATGACTTTCGCGATTCAATCTTGGACTTTATCTGTATTGAGTCCGCCGAAAGTGCGTTTTGGCCATGCAGCTCCTCGTTCTCTAAACTGTGTAGGAGGCCGCTGAGAAACAGCTCACACAGCCCACATGTAGCGGCCGACAAAGCGAGTTCTTCTGTGGATATCACTAATGGGACAATGTCCAACTCATTGTCATTAGACAGTTTTTCTTCCCACGCAGAATCGTAGTAAGATGGTGTTAAGAGGAGCTTGCATCGATTGCAGAGGCCCATCTTGTAATGCAATTTCTCTATGTGGGCTTTGCGGACGTGAAAGAGTTCAAATTTGAGAATGAGGGGTTCCGATACTAATTAACTACCATGTATTGCGCATTTGGAGGACTCTATCGGCCCGCCGATCAACGAATCTACATTTCTCAACACTGTGGCGAGCTTGCTCCCAAGGTTGTAGAATGGCCCTACGAAATTTTGCTGCCAAGATAATACCAAAGCAGTGGTCCAAATTTTGCTCGCAAAGTTTGCAAACAGGCAATAGCTCCTAGTTGAGTGATTGTACGGAGTAATATTTGAGATCCGTCCGTCGCCCGCCCTACCTAAGGATATTCGACAATGGATAGGTGTGGATATTCTGAGCCACGCATAGAATGATTATGCCTTTGGCACCTTCGTCCATGTGTTTCGGGGTCAGTAAATCCATTATGCATCCTTTGCCGAGGATATTCAACTGATGTATTGTCCGGAAACAACCCCGCAATGGACGGCAGCGATAGTACGCGGCAGAGGTGGAGCGACCCCAGCTTCACTGACCCTTTAGATGAGTGCTTTTGAGGAAACAATAGTTGACTACGGCGTAGCGAGCTTCCCGCCTCTTCGCATTGACAAGAAAAACAAGTCTCCGATGCTCGGCTATACAGAACAATTCCAGCTAGGGCGGTAATTCCGTGAACCAAATTGGTCCATCCAGGCGTACGGCACACGCGCAGTGTGGATCCGTGATCGAAACATGTTCTGGAAGAGGTTGGTTTCACGGTGCTTGCCGACGGTCGGCACCACGTTTACACCAGGACCGCCCTGTCAGTTCATTTCCATTCATAACTCGCTCTTGATCTTGATTTGATCCAAGTTTTGATCCAGACTTATTCTGCAGTTCGCTCTGAAACCCCAGGCTCTACGTTAAATTGTCTCTTTTCTCTCTCTCCGTCCTTTCGCTTCCTTAGTCAACTATGGCAACCGATACCTTGGCGCAGGGGCGCCTAATTGTCAGCTCCAGGTTAGAGGAACTAACCGGTGAGTTGCATCAGGTAAACAAAACCATTCACTCAAATCCGGAACTTGCATATGAAGAGTTTATTGCCCATGACACCATTACTGCCTTCCTTGAAAAGCTGGGTTTCAAAGTCGAACGACATGCGTGGGGGTTGGGCACAAGCTTCGACGCCTCGATAGGGTCTGGCAATAGGCAAGTCATATTCTGTGCAGAGTATGATGCTCTGCCTGACATTGGCCATGCGTGCGGACATAACTTGATTGCAACGTCGTCTATCGGAGCATTTCTTGGCGCCGCGGCGGCCATGGCCAAGCTCGAAATAACAGGTCGAATCCGATTGCTTGGCACACCGGCGGAAGAAGCTGGTGGCGGAAAGGCGGATCTGATCAAAGCGGGAGCATTCGATCCTCCGGAAAGTGTTCTCGCAGCCATCATGGCTCACCCAATTCCCGGTGCTCACGTTTCTGATCAAAATTGCTCCGGATTGGCAGGCGTGAAACTGATTGCCTGCCAAGGTATTCATACCGAGTTTAAGGGCCGCACAGCCCATGCCGCCGGAGAGCCATGGAGCGGCGTAAATGCGCTCGATGCCGCCGTTTCCGCATATACCAACGTATCCCTAATGAGACAGCAAATGCATAGCGACGACAGAGTTCATGGTGTATTCGAGGTCGGCGGAACTGTTCCTAACGTCATCCCTGACTATACCCGTATGCACTGGATCATCAGAAGTCCGACAGCGGATGGGTGCGAGAAGCTGGTAGGCAGAGTCTCGAAATGTTTCGAAGCTGGGGCCACCGCAGCTGCTTGCGAGATGACACTGAAAAAGTATGTTCCCACTGTCCTTGACCTTAACCCACGTCCAATATACGCATGCCTGGTTGTCTTAACCAAACAATAGGTCACATTACTATATGAATCTCAGAGCCAATGATGGTCTGTGCAAAGCTTATGTTGAAGAGATGGCCGAATATGGAGAGTATATTCAGCTCGAGATGGATAAGCCCTTCAACGCATCCACGGACATGGGCAACGTCTCGCACTACGTGCCCAGCTTTCATGGTGGAATTGCCATCCCCGCGGAATCTGGTGTGGCCATGCACAATCCACGTTTTGCTGCGGCCGCCGCAACTGATGAGGCACACGCAGCCGCGATCAAAGCAGCAAAGGGTATGGCCATGTTGGCGCTCAGGGTCCTGTTGGATGAAGAAGTTGCGACGAAGGCGCGGGCGGACTTTCAGAAGAGGGATGACTGAGTCATAACTGTGGTGGGGAAGCTGATATCAGTCCCAGTCACAAGGGTCCACGTATCAAACCTCAATATTATTTTTAGATAACGACTAAAGACAGGTGATATTTGTTCAATTCTACTCCTGCGAGCACACAGTTATCGAAGCCGTCTTTTGGCGCTGTGGCGTGGCCATCAAACATGCCGAGTCTCCGCCGATCCCTCCACAACACCATACTGAGGTATTTTTGGGTCTGTGAGACACCAAGGTGCATATTTAACGGGGTTCGCGGGTTCGTAAGCATCCACTAATGGTTGGACGCTCCGTTCCCAGTTGGTACGATGCAGTGAAATCTTTTTAGAGGAAATCACGAGTACTCCGTTTGTTGACCCATCGACGCCTCGCCGCCAAGGGGACAGAGATACGCTCCAAAGCAGAACGCAAAAAAAGCAAAGCAAAAAAAAAAAAGCAAAAGCAAAAGCAAAAAGAAACAAAAGGAAATCGACGTCGTAGCTACCCGACGCTGAGCCGTTAATGGGAGGGGGTTGGGACATCAGTTGGTGCTTTGCGACCGTGGCGAAACACCTTGCTACTAAGTAATGAAGAAAACAACGTACATACATTATTTTAGTACAATTCGTACATGGCGCTTTCCAGAAAAGCGAGCAAACGTACGGAGTAGGGAGTGCCCAAACAGAAACCTGGCACCCTGTCACGTTGTGAGCCGTTGATCAACAAAAACTGTGACATTTCTGCCGTCGATCCTCAGCCTCCTGCCTCCGGTCACACTAAGTAAAGCCCGATCCCACTTATAGGCAGCCAGCAGCCCACCTGGAAGCTGTACGTGGCTGACGGCGATGTGGATGCTTCGGTTCGATAATGCCGTAGAACCAGAACCAGGGAAACAGCGGGAATGTGGACGGTCACGATGCCGACGAAGCCGCGGCGCGCCATTAATGACGATGCCCGGCCATTTCCCAAGCATTCGCTCACTGACATGATCGAGCTGCGAGAGAAATTGGCAAAGAGTTTACGGAGCACAGAGAGGGTTGCAGAAATCGACGGCACAGATCGATAACGTAGCTGCCTCGGAGACCCGAGAAACCACTCATGCTGATCTGCCCTCCCGCCTCCCTGGATGTGGGCTCTCTGACTCTTTCCCTCGCATGCAGTTGTTGAAACCAAATCCAACAACCTCACCATCACGCTGCACTGTCCTCGCTATTTGACATTTGCTCCTTTGCCGATGCGCCTGTACGCACATGGTGACGGTGACAACTAGCACCATTGGATAAATGTACAAAGCATAAGGGTGTGTCGAATTTTTTTCCCGAGCGGGACAAGTGCTGGGGGCCCGTTTTTCCCCTTGGCCGCTCGCTTCCTCTCTCCGATGAGTTGAAATCCCGCCTCTGCTCTCCGTGCTCGCCATTCGTCATCAAATAACATCTTGGGTTTGGATTTCGCATTGGCAGGCCCGTATCTTTCCTAATAATGACTGGTACATCGCCTATCAGCCGCATAGCCGCCGCTTCCGGTGCATCGGGTGCCAAGGACGGATCGTCTGCCCCAGATTTACCTGCGATCAAGGAGGCTGTGCTAACAACCCTACCACCACCAGAAGAGGCAGCGCAGTCAACAGACCAGCCCCTCAAACCGCCAGAGGCTACAGCCGATCGAAGACTCTCTGTCTCGTTGGCCGAACAGCCCACCCAGCAACAGCCTGTTCAGCTTATCAAAGAGAAGAACGGACAATGGGCACTGGCGCCGGACTCGCGGCTCGTTAACAATCTGTCATGGGTTGTGGGGTTCATGGAACTCGCCAACGCGGGTGACTTTGCCGCCAACATCTGGAACGATATTCCCGTTCCCGTATATGCCGTCGTTTTCATGGCTATTGGTGGCACAGTTGCCGGCTTCCTGTCCATTTTTGCCTTTAGAGACGCCAGGAGGGCTTGGAACAACGTCCGCTATTTGCGGAAGCAGCGACGGTTATTACTTGAAGAAAAGAGTAGCTGCGAATCAAGGTCAACATCGACGCTGGAGCTTGATGTTATCTTGGCCATCAATTTCCGGGAACTTGGCACTGAGTTGGTGACGCGATGGATCATGGCTTTGCTCATGGGTTTTGGTGCTATACTTATTTCCATTGGAACCTACATGGCCATTGGTGGTGCTAACCAAGCCGTCTTTTTTGCCTCCAACTTATTATCCGGCTATGTTGGCAACGCTCCCATTGCTCTGTTTGGTCTTGTCAACTCCAGCTGGGCCGCCTTCATTTTCTGCAAGGCACACGGCCATGTTGTTGCTTCTCGTACATGCCTGGGATCCTGCACTGCCGCAGCATTGGTCAAGAGGCGAGCTCGAAAGGTCCAAGTGTTTTGCGTCATCAACGGTACGGCCACCGTTCTCGGCGGGGTGGCATCAATGGTCACGGCGACGCGGTGGTGGGGATATGTTGTTCTCATCCCCGTCATCATAGCATCCATCTTCTGCAACATCTGGTGGAGGAAAATGATGGGATATACCCGATCGGAGGGCCACCCTGCCATGGCGCGTGCCGATCTTGTTCACGCGCTGCAGTTTGCCGCTGCCGCCGAATTCAGCAATTTGGACGACCCTGAAGCGGTGCCACCGTGGTGCTCCGAGATGCCAGCAACTCTGGGAGACACGCTAGACTTTTTGGCTCAGCACTCACTGTTCCATCAGTACTGTCTCGAGGCTGTCGCAAATACAGATATTCGCCAAGCCCTGGGCGGAAATCTGACCGATGCTATTGACCTGACCATCAGCCCCCACGACATTTTCGTCCTCCCCTCAGCTTTGCACCCTACATTGATGGGTATCGCAAAGAAGGTCGTCAGGGACGTACGACCCAGCCACTTCAGAAACAGGGAACGATATCTTTCGGAACTACTGGGTACATATTGCACAATGGCGCGTCAACACGGCATCGACGACGATGCTGGCAGCACTGGTAGTCACGAGGAGGTAGGTACGGAGAAAATCTAATTTACGGAGTGTATTCATTCCGATGGGGTTGTCGCCTATCGATCTATACTTAGTCGTATTTGCTCTTTTACTATATTGTCAGCATTTTGGTTTGTCAATTTATTTGCTTAGAGAGCGGCATATTACAGTACATTTACATAGTTTGAGCGTGTTTGGGTGCTTAAATCCACGGAAGTCTACTGTTCGCGTTATCTCAGTCTCATGCAGAAACAATGTCGCGTCGAATACAACGGATCGGGTGACGCAGCCTAGAGAAGAGACACAGCATCCTGTGGAAACAAGTTGGAGACCAAAGACTAGTAACCATCTATTAGTCACTTAGAACTCTATACCATTACTACTGTTCTCGTCGACGACTTTGGCCGTCCGCTCCTCAATGTCCCAACCAAAATCATACACCTGCTCCATCCTACTTAATTCTTTGTCGTTGGTGCCTTCGCTGGGGGGGTTATGCAGCCGCATAGATTCAGCCACGTTTCGTCTCCACGTTCACAAGATCTCAGCTTCCGATTCCGAGTTAAAATTACAGTGCCAGCTAACCTTCAAGCTTGGCAATCTGGAGTTAGAAACCCCAGCATCCCATTCCCCAATTGGCCTAGCTCACGGCCATCGTACAGCTCGTTTTGAATGCGAGCCCCTCAACCAAGACATGCGACTCGCCTAGGGTCAAAGACGGATCGCCCTGTGAACTAATTTCGAGTTATGCCGAGAAGCCATCGCTGGCCATGTCTCTTTCAGCTTCGTGTCTTCCGCCATTGCCATCTTCCCTCTTCTTCCGGTCTGCCTGATTGCGATCGCGCCATCATATGAACAAGCCACGAGGAATATAAAGACAATACGCGCCGGCGAAAGCATCATGCTACTCACTGTTGCTGCTTCGGCGCTGGCCCTGATTGGCGGCGCAAACGGTGCCGGTATGCTCCCATCACCAACACCACAACCCATACCGGAACACTTCGCAGCCATCCTGCCGCGGCAGACGGACAACTTTGCAAGTTTATCGCCAGAATGCACATCTGTTCTCTTTGACCTGTCTCCAGCGCCGACTCTAAAGCCCGACTTGCAGAGTTACATCCTCAGCGTTGTCCCGACGTTAACCAACCCTTGCGACCTTAATCCGCCCGGCAGTCTCAGCAGCGCATATAGCAGTTATCGATCCGCAGCACTCTCGTGGGCCTCTGCCAACGAAGGCAAGTTATCGGTGTGCCCTCAACTAAAGAGCGCGCAAGCCAAATACTCGGCATTGTGCTCCTCTACCGGCGGAGGAAATAGCCCTTCAAGGACAGGCGGCACGGCTTCACCAACAAGAACAGGTTCCGGTTCCGGTTCCGGCTCTGGTTCCGGGTCAGGGCCAGATAGTAGCAACGGCGACACTGGCTCGTCTGGGGGAGGTAACAGTGGTTTGTCTGGAGGCGCAATCGCTGGAATCGCAATTGGTGCTTTTGCTGGAGTCGCAGCCGTCGCAGCCGCAATCATCTTCTTCATATGGAGGGCGAGAAGAAAGGCAAAGATGACATCCGGCAATGCGAACCAGCCAGACATACAGCAGCAGCAGCAACAACAACAACAAGCACAGCAGCAAATGTTACAGCAACCAGGGCAACCATACGATAAGAATATGTACCCGCACCCCCCTCATGGTCAGTACGTGTACGAGATGCCACCACCGGGAATGCAGCCACCAACAGAGCTGGCGGGTAATGTGCAGCCGCCACCGGCAGAGCTGGGATACAACTCGGAGCCTCTGTACGAAATGCCGGCAACGCATGGGAATGGGCGGAGGACATAATGTACTATACAAGTTGGATGTACCCTTGTAATGATTCAGACTCATAATGTAGAAGCAAGAGACAGGCGGGCACGCTCTGGCGCAAAACTATAAAACAAGCTTGATGTGAATTTGAGAAATAAATGTGTATTGAACAGTAAAATCGTTAAGAATTATGAGTCATATAAAATGTGAAGTTAGGGAGCAGTCGGCTGCGAGTAAAATGCTTTTATTAACACCCAGTTAAAGCTTATTCTAGTTTACGCAGCTTGATTATACATCGTCCCACTGCCTGACAACATGACATTCCCCAACTGCGCCTTTAACCACCAAGACCAAATCATCAAGAGCAGTCAGAAACCTCAAGTACGCCGACACAGCCACGCAATACCGCCGATAATTCTCATCCCGCACCAAGGTCGTGTTCAGCATCGCAGTTCGGTGCTGTGCATGCCACCAGGTATAAAAGTTGCGAATCAGCGGCGCTGGCAGTCTTTCCGGCAGTGGCGCGCCGGTTGTAAAAGACATCCCTATAACCCCCAATACAGCCATGATATCGCCAATGACATGATCGTCCAGAAAACCAACCGTTATCGTGAATCGATCCTGCAGCTCCTTGGATAGTGAGCTCGATAGATCCAGCAGCCGCCCGAGTGATTGATTCATAGTCAAGGAGAGTCTTTGTGCTTCTCGGAGGGAATGCTGATCAAACGGACCAAAGCTTGCCTCAATTTTGAGTATGCTGAGAGCGCCATCAAGAGAGAGAAGTGTGTCGGCGACATTGAGGGAGATTTGCTCTGCAACTGCATTCAAGGGGCTGCTTTGTTGCTCTGCCAGTCCCCAGTGGGAAAGCAGAAGGGCGTAGTGATCGGCAAGGGTGCTTATGGTTTCCCCAAGCGTCTGACAAACGTGGTTGGTGGCGGAAGGCGGCTTGGGAAATAGTTGAACAACACATGAGGCCGTAAATCCCAATAACACGGTGACCAACCGCTTCCAAAATGCCTCGTATCCAACACCTGGAAGACCATACTGTACGATATGTTGGTGATCGTAGCTAAATCCTATGACAAGAGCAAAAGTCGCACCCGCCATGATGCCCGCTTGGGCAAAAGCGGGAGGAAGGAATATACGCAGCCAAACAAGGATCAGGACCATCAACGCACTGATAGCGCCAAGTCCATATGGGTTGCCAATCCCGGACCCAGATCCAATGTACCATGCTATCATTCCCATAACACCGCCGACCACTGTACCCACACCTCGCGATACGACCGAAAAGGTAAAATCGGCCATGTACACCAAGAGACATGTTTGCGCACTAATGACGCCCCAAATGCCCTTTTCTCTGTAGAAGAAGCCGGCGGAATGTGGAATGGCGGCAGGAGTAGAAGTAACAATGGTCACAATGACCATTCGAAGTGCGTACATGCCACCTGGATTTGTGAGCCACTTGTACGTGCTGGCCATTGCGCGTGTAACAGAGGATCTCGGATTTGGTCTGATGCCACCACGACTCGCTCGCAGGCGCCTACAAGCTTCTGCAGCTTTATCCTGGAGCAGAATCGGGCTGGCAGGGCCATGAGGGTCGTCAGCGGGATCAGTTGTCGTGCCTGAAACAGGAACCGAAAGCCGCCCATCGAACAGCCAAGTGAAGGCATATCGAAGGCGATATGGAAGCCAGATGCGGTGGGATTTCCTGGCAGATGTCAAATGAAGGGTCATGTCTAGAAGTTTCTCAATTGCATTGGTTAGGCCAACTATACGTTCTTCAATTACCATGGCTACAACAATGCCACGAAGAAGTTGCGCTCCACGTTTCCCTGGTGGCTTGAGGCGGCCATGTTCATCAAATAAATCTTCGTGACTTTGGAGTACCCTTTCCGTCGTGTTTCTTATGCATACTCCCCGCGTGGTTTGCAAAGCTGCCAGTTTCATTTCCAGCTCTTGTGCTAATTCATCGAATGTTTGTTGCTGTGGCTGGCCCACCCAACGGCGGGTGTTGACTGTATTAATGCATTTTGCGACAATCTGAATTGAATCCGAGCATACTTGTAAAATGGGTGTTGTCGTTTCCAAGATTGCCTGTCTGGTCCGCTCGCGTGCGTCACCCTGCTCGGGGCTGCGAAGCGCAGTGATCAAATCCGCGCTTTCTTGTATCTGATGTAGACCAATTCCGCTATTCTCCAAGTGGCTCTTTTCTCCATCAACCTGGTGCTTGTCAAGCTGTTCTTCCCTGTTGACGGCATCGATTCGGGCGATGTGAAAGTCAATTATTGAAAGACTGGCTAACATTGTTTCTCGAACAGGTCCATGGAGCCTCTCAACATCTTCTGCGTTCCATCGACCACGGGACATATCGAGTGGCAAGAAAGCAAGCGCCGGTTCCATGGATTTATAAAGAGCCATGGTTTTGCTCTTAGCCGCAGCTAGTTCTTCCAGGGACACAAATTGGCCTTTCAGTCGCCGTTTCGTGGTATTCAGCGCGAGTTCTTCCAACCGTATGAGCTTCTCCATCTTATCTAAAACTGCATAAGACGTTGAATGGGGGAAAAGGAGCAAACAACATGCCGCTCCCAACCCGATGCCGATGGCACCAGGCTTCACTAGCACAGAGCCTAGGTCTGCATTGAAAGATGGGAGTGTGGGGCCGATCAGTAGGAAGAGGTCGGTGATGATTGTGCCGAATAGCTGAAGCAAGGTAAACTTCGGGTTGGTCAAGCGTATGCGGGCCAAGGCATATATAAATACAGCAGCCATAACATAAAACACAGCCGTCACTCGCACATCAAGCATAAACCCTTCGTGGATGAGAGCTTGAGCTTCCCAGGAAACAGATTTGCCCGTCTGTTTCGCCTGCGCACCGGCAGCTTGCTGAAGAGCTTGCAGAGCTCTCTGCGTCTCGGACTCCGGACGAGCAGCCAGCGCCGCTTTCATTGTGAGCAGTCCCCATGCCCATGCGAGACACATGCCCAGCAGTAACGAGAGTGCCGCCAACAAGTAGATGAAGACAATGCTTGCTGGCGGAACAATGAATAGAACCAACGAAGCAAAAAATGTCGCCAGACCGATGTTGTTGAGGGCCGGTTGAATGAAAACGAGCAGGGTCGCGACCCAAACGGCCACCCAGCAACGGAACACGACTTTACCATCATGCGCATTGAAATGGTTCAGCCATACCGGTAATTTCCATCGCCGCCGGCTCTGAGGTTGAGCCGTCGGCGGACCTCTCGGCACAGATGCTGTGCGTGCATCGGGACTCGCGGCCATTGTACGGTGATGCTGGACGCCGAAGTTTCGGCCATCGGACGTGTTTGGCTCGTATTATATGCTGTGATAATACACCAGCCCGACCTAAGGAGATGCGTACTTCAATTGGACGAGATTGCCAAAATGACGTGTTGAAAAATAATTAAAATTAGACGATTTCCGGAAGTTTACGAAAACAATAAACCACGCTAGTTTTTCCGCCCCATAATACGGAGTACAGAGAACTCAAATAGTATCTTGATAGTACGTCAAGCTGAGGTCCACCTACTCAGTTGTAGTTAACTAACTAACTAACTAACTAACTAACTAACTACGGAGTACTCCGTATATATATTGTGCCAGCGCTCAACTGTCGAGCTACTTCATACCAGTCAGCCCCAGCGCCACCCAAGCAGACGTGGATTCCCCTCCACCACCCCCCAATCCCGGGAAACAGATATATCTCGGAGGCACATTTCACCGTGGATAAGGGTTCGTGGCAGCAAGCTCCCATTAGTGTGCTCCAACTAGTTACTACAGACTGACTCTGTAAAACGAGGAAAACTATCTGAAACCACCTACGCTTTGAGGATGAAAGCTCAACCGAACAAAACGAAAACGGACGCTAAAAGAGCGGCATTAACCACAATCAACAGTGACGAACCATACACGGACGCGGCGTTTCGGTTGCCATCACCGCCTCCACCGTTACTCCCGTTCCCTCTGTCTCTACCATGTCCTCCCGGCCCAGCTTCCCACACTGAACTGTTCCACACTTTAAAAGTCAAGCTCGAGTTCAACCTCGGCTTCAAATCCAGTTCCATCTCTGTAACCTTGTCGGTACTCTCCTGGCCATTCCAGCAGTGCCTCTCGAAACAACGGCTGCACTGCCCAGGCAGATCCATACCAACGCGCTTCACACTTCCCCTGATGGCTGCACATGCCAGGCAGACAGGCCAGTCAGCATCTACTTTACCGTTTCCGTAGGTTGCAAGGTGAAAAGCGTTTTCCAGTGTATCATTGAGCTGCTCGTTAGTGAATGACGATTTTCTGTACGTGAAGTTCGAAAAGCCGGACCAGGGAGAGTTAGGAAGGTAGAGAACCAGCGGTGTGTTGGTGTCATTGCAGCCGAAGAATGTAGGTTGGCTGGTGAAGTTTTTGGTGACCATTGTGTCAACGGTGGGTATCTTGGGGAATGGTATGTTCCCTTGGGAGGCGGAGCGAGCGGTGTCTGCTTAGTTTGTAAGTATTTGCTCGACGGCGCAAGTAAAGTGAGCTCAATGGCGGCCTACTCTGCAGACTTGTTCCATTTACCCAAGCGTATTTACCCTCAGAGGATGCTTCATAAATAATCATGAAATCCACATGTCGTTGAGGGATAATCAGAGGTCGTATTGGATTGTTTTCGCCGGTCAAGCTACCATCCACCTGATACCCAGGTCAGACCGAACCGTCGAATTTACCGATGATAAAACTCACCAGCAAGAGGTCCGAAACCCCCTCCATCGCCGTATTGTATCCTTCAAAGGGGTTCGGATACGTCGCCCAAATGGACTGATTGAATGACTGTTGAAAGTTGGAGGCCGTCTCATTCACAAGTTGCACCAATGGACTCTGCGCTTGTCCCGGCGGAATGGGAATGCTGTTCCCCACGTTTGGTGTCCTCGTTTGCCGCCGAAAGAGCTTTTGTAACGCTCGTTTCGCAAAGATTGCGACGCCGTAAAAGTCATCTATGAACCAGGCTGAGAAAGCATCCGTTGTAGAACCCTGAATGAAGCTAATCTTGTCAAACCCACGCACGCATTGGCTGCTATTCTGTACTGAGCCGTTGAGCATTTGCGTTCCCAGCCACAGGAGAGGCATGAATCCTTGCACACGACCGCCAAGCCAGCTCCCAAACTCGAATGGGGTGACTTCGTAGGAGGTCAGGTTGAAACCATTGGTAGAATTACGTCCGGGGTACATGATGTTGCCGATTTCGGGCGACTTCCCGGGAACGACCTCCGCAAGAGTAATAATAGGCATGGGACCTTTGCCCACAGCAAACAGTGAACCCGAAGAGTTCGAGGCGACATCGGAAAAGCTTGCATATGTCCAGTTTTGGGGCAGCCAAGAACCCCAGAATTGGCCAAAGGTGTCCGCAACAGAGACAGGAAACCCAAGTTCTGCTTTGGCGCCAGCATTTTCAAATATGGTATTGAAGAATTCAGTTTGGTTTCCTGATGCGCCGGAGTCATATGGAGCAGAGAAGTTGGTTGCTTTCTTAATATCTTCCATGCTAGCGAAGTTGTTTGCTGCCCTGGTATTACAGTCAACAGGGTGAATCGCGCGTGAATAAATAAATAAATGCAGGGTGAAGAGCTTACAACAGGGATACTGTCACGGCACCACCACCACTAAGTCCCGTAATGTACGACAGAATTTGACTTAACCCCCCAGTGCGTGCAGCCATGGCGGCCGGGTACCGAGAATCGTATGCTTGCCAGATTCCTAGGCCGCCAATGCCTGATTGAGTACCGCCGCCCGAGATTGACATTCCCACAACCGGGACATTAGATTCATTTAATTTATTGATGAAGTCTTGTACATCAAAACCGCTAATGTTTGCGGTGTTGAGATAATCTCTCAACGAGGGTATGACCTCTTTGCCCCTCGACCTACGCCAGTCTTGCTCAACGTTGGAAAGACCCTAGCCTACGGTTAGTTCATCTTGAAGAGTCTCGACGCTGCATAAAAGTAGACAGTATCGCACGTTGGAGGGGCCCCTGATTCCGAGATTTGGGGGACACTGGGTGTAGACCGGCACATAAGGATCTGAAGCTGGGTTCCGATGTTGGCACTGCACATGGACGAACAATGTAGTAACAAAAAGCACATCTGTGTAGCGTCTCTTCATTGTGATTGAATGATTGAGGCTGATTTAATTAAACAGGCTTAGACTGGCAGTCGTTGATCCACGGTAAGATCCAATCCTTGCGGGATTGAGT